>JAVQJF010029212.1:0-44442 GCA_036023855.1 Gadopsis marmoratus | reverse complement strand
AGGGGGTTGTTAATCAGTTTCAGCTGCTTTGGTGTTAATGAAATTAACAACAGGTGCACGCCCTACAAAATGACCTCCAGCAGGCTGCTGGTGTGAATTTAACAACAGGTGCACGCCCTACAAAATGACCTCCAGCAGGCTGCTGGTGTGAATCTCTGACTAAACAATCAGAAACAGACTTCATGAGGGTGGCCTGAGGGCCCGACGTCCTCTGGTGGGCTCTGTGCTCGCTGCCCGGCACCGAGGACCTCGATTGGCATTTGCCATAGAACACCAGAATTGGCAGGTTCACCACTGGCACCCTTTGCTTTTCACAGTTGAGAGCAGGTTGCCAACAAGGAATTGCTAACAGGCATTGCCTTGATTTGCGGAACCAACTACTGTGTTCCGATGCTGTGCTATGAGGACTTGAGATGGCCTGTAGGTCCCTGGTGTGCCTGGTGACAGTTTTCTCCAGCTCATTGTTTTCTCTTAAATGTGTGTGTGTGTGTGTGTGTGTAGACTTCCTCCCTCAATAAATGTGCCTCTTGGCCTGCACACCAGCTGAAGTCTCTGTGACTGCGCCGCTGCCTGGATCTCGGCCCTCGCAGTGATGCAACCAATTTGTCTGAACCCATTCAACCCTCAAAAGCACATGCAGGAGGAGTCATTTGAGGACTCGCAGTGCACAAGTGCACCAATAGCTCAAGTCGCGCAGCATAAAAAATACATTTCTATCCCAAACAAAGGCAGAATTTTACGGCTGGTTGATTCAAGAGGAAGAGGGGCTGCTTAAGTTGGAATGTGCAGCAGCATCTTTTCTGATTCTTGGAAGTGATGCAGGTTGCAATGTCTGCATGTTCTGTGTGCTCTGGCGTCTGTTGACTCACTGTGAAGATAAGACCTCCTTATCAAGGCTCTGCTAACCCCCTCATTCTCTCTTAATGGCTTCAAGCTGTAATGTCTGTCCCGAGCCAAAGGTAAATACGGTGTGTGGCAGCAGGCGGGAGTCGGACAGGACACGGTACGCTCAGATATTTGTTTGTCATGCACTGATGTGGAAAAAGACGTGAAAGCAAATGGACTTGGGCAGCCACCAGTGTATTTATGCTCAATGTCAAGTTCAACATGGTGTTTTTGTTTTGATGGCTGTGGTTTTTAATTGTTTTTAGTACCACCTACCATAATTATATGGGGTGAACGTTCTGTCATTTGAAGTTGCCATAGAGAGACTTCAGCAGAGCAATGGACCAATGGAAAATATTCCAAAAATGCTACCACACATTATTATGGAACATAATCATTAAAAGGTTGATCCTTAAAACATATTTGATTGTCTGTATTTGCACAAAACCGATGCCAGCTTCCACAGATGGAAGCAATCTTTGACTAATTATTAAAAGCAGACTATGAAGCAGTTTCTTTGCTTTAAACATTTAAACCATAACTTTAATATTTCTGACTAATAAAGTAGCCTGGCTGTTGCTTTTAGTGGGGAAGCCGAACAAGCAAGATGAGTTTTACCCCAAACCCCCACTCTTCTCAACCTCTACTGAACATGTTTTGGAAAATTTGATCTAATATCAAAATGTTTGAATGTAAGAATTATTGTGGTTAAGTAGTTTTCAATTTGATCAGTTTTCCTCAAGGCAAGAATCTGCCAGGGTTTTTTTTTTTTTTTTTACCTCTCTGCCACATCTGGAAGTAACGTTTTTTTAATAACTCCATAATAAAGAGTTCTGCTCTGTACAGAAGAGATCTGGCACTCAGTTGCAGAGTAAATGACGATGATGTCAGCTTATTAACGATTCCAAAACTTGAAGCTTTTATTCTTTGTCAGATGGTCAGTGGAAAAAATAAAACTGATTTTCTTTTAAAATTCTGATTGTGCAGGGGCCAGAGAAAAGTGACAATTTTATATTTTACAAGGACTGGCTACTTTCCCTATCCTGCCACTTAAGAAGTCTGCTTTGACATCTACCACTCATAGCTAGCGGCCTCTTTATCCTTGTGTTTTAGCTACAAGTTATGAAAATGTGCGGAGCCCGTCCAACGGCCACGTGGACATTTTTTTAAACAAGTCTGCTGGCAAATGCTGGTTCGGAGCACGCTTAGGCTCTCCATGATCCTATTTTGCCTGTTGCATGTGAACATGGCACAGCAGGTTTTATATTGGTTGTCACCACACTGATGTGCCTCAACCGTAGAGATCCACCTCTCCTCTTCAGCGGAGATATGGCAGCGTCTCATGACATTATCTCAATCTGAAGACATCACTTCTCATCCTTGATCCAGCCAGAGTTTCCTCTGAGCTTTGCATTTCCATGAAAGCCAGCGCAGTAGAAATGATAGCCAATCTGTTTTTGCTTCATTTCCCAACTAGAAAGATGATCCTTGAGCTGGTCATTATGATAATTATGTAGAACAGCAAATCACCAAACTACCAACAGATGATGGCCCAGGACCGATCTGTTTCTGCAAGGACTGGCGCAATTAACAATAAGGGCTTGTTTCCACTGTATGTATTCAAAGAGCGAGGCTACAGGAAAAGGAAAAAGTTACTGTAGAACTATCTGGACAGTAGTAATGGCACAAGCAGGGTTGGCAAACGAGCGTCAGTGAAACTGTAACCATATGAGTGTCTGATATGAGACTTTTATTTTTTATGTAAAAAGTGTGATAATTATAATGGACCATTCCTACTAAGCACAACAAAAAGCATTGTTAAAGGAATAAAGACGTACAAATGATAAAAGGCCATGGACATAATCCATAATTTAGCCTTTTCTTTTTCTTATTGTCGTAATGACCAATAAACAGCCAGCTCCAACAGGCAGGCTCCACAGAACACACCTCTCAACATCCTGAGTCAGTTGTAACAACTTAACATCACATGCTTTGATTGAGTGTATTAAACCAGCTAACAAGTGAGCCAAAGTAACAGACGCGGTTGAAATGTCCAGCTTTTGCCACTCCAAGGGGTAATACTACCGATAAAATCTAATAGGGAGAAAAAAGGACGCAAAGCAGAAACATCAACAATTCCAGGGTTCCTATGTCCTATCTGAAAAAGTAATTTGAACAATATTGACTTTTATCTTATTAATGGTATTAAATATAATAATAGGACCCTAAGGTCGTTTATTGATCAATTATGATACACATACACACACACGTGCAGAGAAAAATGCTCAAACACACACACACACACACAATCCACATTGATCCTCTGCTTTTAACCCATCCGGCCATCATTCTTCCGAGGGGAGCTGGAGCAGTGATCAGCCTTCTATGGCGACCGGGGACCAAGTCCAGTGCACATGCCCTGTCCTGGTCAGGGGGCAACTTATGGTTCAGTGTCTTGCCCAGGGACACTCTGACATGTGGACAGGAGGAGCTGGAATCAGAACGCCAACCCCAGGATGAAAGCCAACAGCTCTAATTCTGGAGCCACAGCTACCTGACATATGGCCGGGAGCTGGATTCAAACCCCAGGGTTGAAAATCCACAGCTTAACCTGATGTGCCACACCACACTAAACATCCAAGGTAGAACCCATGTTGAGAACAGCAGATGCTTTTGTTGAACTGGCTGTACATTCAATCAGTTTTGTTATATCAATTGGTGGGAGATTCTAAAATTATTTTTTTTTTAGTTGGAACTAAAAACCTCGTGGAATATTATTGTGAGACTACATATATATATTTTTTCACGTTGTAGATTTTGGCATTTCCTTGGTGAACCCTGGCCAGGTTTGACACCCAACAAAGTGGTGAGCAGACTCTGCTTTTATCTGAATCTGTGGTCTGGAGCCCAGCCAGGGATGGGGGCAGGCAGGCAGCCTGGGCCACGCTCAGGCCTGTGTTTCCCTTTCAGCTGAGGGGTCCTGGCCAGTATCTGCTCACTGGCCCGTCACAACACTCTCTCAAATATCTTTGGTCCTCTGTCAGACACACACACACACGCACAGAGGAAGCAATCAAAGTAGAAGAAAATGGCACAGGAAGAAAGTGGCCAGAGGTTTGGGCCCCACTCCCTGCATTCTTATTATTGTAGCCCTCATCTGTAATTACAATGTTAACACTGAGCTCTGTGGACCGAACCAGCAGGACTTTGTGGGGAGAAAGAAGGAAAACATGTGGGGCAGAGAGAGAGCCGGATGAAGACTGGAGTCAGGAGAGGGGCGAGATTTGGGAGCGAGGGGGGTCAGCGTGCCTTTGGCCGATGTGTGTCATAACTCTGTCATGTGTGCTGCTGCTGCAGTAGTGTTTCGGTGGTTATTTCAGTGGAAAATTACTCATGGTTGTTTTTTGCTGATGAGCCCAGCTCCTCTTTCCACTCTCCTGGTGTCGCTGGTGAAAAGTATGATGTAATGCAAAAAGCAACACTGCAGAAAGAATAAACCCTTGACCAGCACTTCAGTTCACAGCATTTGGGTAATTTATCCATATTAGATGTGTACATCATAAAAGACAACTTTTTATGAAGGTTAATGAAGCCCCATTTATGGTTTACCAAAAATGTTAAATGTATTGTAAATGACCTACCCCACCCCCACCTGACTCACTGCTACTGATTTCTTTTCCATTCTTCTTCCTGGCAGTAGTAGTGCTCACATTCCACAGCTAGGCACGGGAGATTTCTCAAATTTTTTCCAGTGTCACTCAGAAGTACAGCCAAATCCACACATGGACGCATTCAAAAATCATATAGGCTCATAGTTCTGATGGACACTGAGGGGAAAAAAGAAGCAATTTAAATATTAGCCATGGTTCCTGTTGGTTTTTGAAAGAGACAGATTAGCCAGTGATTACCACAGATCAGTCATCCGCCCGAGGCTTTCTCCCATACAGATCAAACGGATGAGATTAATCACCACAGACGGCTGAAAGTAGGCACAAAAATCAAAATGAGATGGGGAAATCACACTTTTCTGTTCCATCTGTCACATGCAGTGATTGTTGGCTAAACACCATTTTGGTACCGTATGTTAATGACAATAATGATGAGTGGCCATTTTTGTTATGAAACGAGCCCTCGGAAAGCAAAATGGAAGCATTTCGGATTGGATCGGCTGTTGCTTATTTGGGCCAGGTCGCCGGTTTTCCACTGGAGAGGACGGTTTCGTCCAGGAGCCTTGGCCAGAGGTGTGGTGTGAGGTCAGCCTGCATGCCGATAGCAGGACCGAGAGGAAAAGGCGTGTGTGTGAAGTCACATGGACACAGAGACATCCAAAAGGGTCCGCTCAGATACAACACACACCGCCAGATAGTGTTCAAAGGGATTCTCCAGGTCCTTTAAAAGTCATTTATAAATCATGAAATTGGTTCCATGAACTGAAACCAAACCAAAAATCAATCTTAAACAGGTTTTTGTTTTTCTTTTCAAAACAGCTCTTAAGATTAATAGAAACCACATTTACTAATGTGTTTTTCACTATTTTTACAATTCCCTTTCAAACATGATTGGGATTTGTTAGCAATTATAATTATTTTAATTTGTTTCTTGTTTTTCATAGGCTTTCCAGTTATTGTTTCTGAACCTTTATTGGATTTTGAAGGGTTTTGGGCATATTTGTATGAACAGTGCCTAAAGTTAAGGCCTCTTGGTGGGTGTTTCCCGTGGTATCTGGTGACTGACATTTTAGAGCCTGCGTTGAGATACGTCAGCCTCCATGGTGCGGTACTGACTGGAGCACGTCAGGTCCCTATATAGCCTACGAACGTTTTCCCCCATTTCTATCCAGCCCAAATAGTGTTAGTTGTGTATCGTGCCATTTCAGACATTTGTCCCTTTTACAACATTCAACATTTGGGAGGACTCGTTGTACAGTTAAGTTTGTTTTCCACTCAGAAAATGGAAGCTAGCCAGCTATGTTAACTAGCTCCCCTCGGTAACGTTAGCACTGATTCCCACTAGATGTTACTTTTCTTTCATATTATTTCATCACCTGCTGAGTGTTTATTATACATGTATTGAGCCATTGATTTATTCATCACAAGACAATAGATTTGGGACATGGATGATGGGTCCTGTGCTCCCGTAGGAATGTCTGGTACTGGGACGCATTAAACAAGCTTCCTGTTTTGAAGGCTTTGTGCAGTGCTGTAGCAGGGGGTTTGGGTTAGTTCTCTTCTTCATAGCTTCCTCGAATTGTATTGTATCTTGTGACTTTTAAGCTGGTTTAATGAAATGTTGGTGCGTTTGTCTTGTGGTGATGCTACTACCACAATAAAGCATTGTATTTTTTTTGATTATTAGTTTCATAAGCCTTTTTTTTTTCATTATTCAACACTGTGTTAGGATTATGTGTGCAGCAGACCTTTCTTTCCTCATTTTAGTTACTACAATGGTCTGTCTCTTATATTGTAATGTGGTGACCGGTCATATCAGTCATCATGTATTAGCACCGTAATAATGTTCTCTGCTAATAACGGTTGCTTTTTCATTGTATTTGAGTCAAAATGTAATTGTAACGATTGTCTTTATTAAAAGTCATTAAATGCTGCAAAATCAAAGCAGTCAATGACCCAGCAGGCACCTGTAGGCCACACAACTTTGTGGGTGGCGTTTCAGTGATGGGAGTTACAGCTCTATAAAGAGTGCCTGATTTTTTTAATTTTTTTTATTAAGGCGATTATTAGCTTTATCTGCAAAATAATCACTAGCGTAATGATGGGGTAAGATTTGGATCAGATTCAAACTTTGGCATCCCACCAGTGTAATATAATTTTGCATGTGTGGACTAGCTATAGCAGCACGAAATGACTTGTATTGCCAGACCGAATGTCAATGATCTGCATTGTAAACATTACACAAGGTGGCGCTACATCCCTCTGCTTTCTCAGTGCAGACCCATAATGACGTCATCCTTTATTTTTGTTACATTGTTGTGCATTTTATTGTAGTTTTCACAAACTGTCAGGCCTGGTCCAGGAGCCACCGCGCCCCTCTCACCCCGACACTCTGGAGCAGACACATGTTGTACAGATACGTGCTTTGGACGAGTGTCAACTCGTGTAGAGTGTAGACTGTCACCTCTCTGAACATGGTGCATCCACAGACACACCAGCAGCCTCTTTCTGTCTTTGGTTCCATTCTCACACACTTTATCATGACTTTTTCATGTGACTATTGTTTTTACTCTGCTGCATTTCAAGTAGCATCCATCGCAAAGTACAATACTTGATGAAGCTGAGATGGAAAAAAGCGAAACACAAGTTGTGTGGCCTGATCAGCAAAAGCATTCTCACAAAAGCTGTCATCAAGTTGGAGTGTGTACAATAATAGTGTGTTTGTTTGTAAATACAAATGCGCAGTTGGCGGTACGGTGTTGTTGCAGGGCAGAAAGTGTGTGTGTGTGTGTGTGTGTGTGTGTATAATTGAGATGAATTGGTTTAATGGGTCTTTAAGGGTGTTTGGAGTTATTTCTGTCTGAGGTCTCCTCTGGCGTCCTGGCTCCTCTGGAGGATGGCTTGGCCCTCTGCCCAGTGCCGAGGCTGTTCTAGACTTTCTCCTCTGCTCTTTCGTTCCTGTGCTTTCTCTCTCTCTCTCACTTTCCCCTTTTCTGTCGTGAGAGAGTGCGAGTGATTGTAAGGCACAGAAAGAGTGAGCGAGTGTTTGTGTTTCTTCCCGCCCTACTTCCCTCTCAGCGATGTGATTTTCCAGGACCTCCAGTTCGCCGAGCGCTCACCCCTCTCGGCTAATCGCAGAGTGCCACTTTAAAGGCCAGCGAGTAGTCAAACCTCGTCCCGACTCTCATTTGTCACGTAGATCACATGGTGGCGCATGAGTTAGGACCCTGCGGTGAGAGCACAATTACAGGGTCGGCAGAAGGGAGTGAAGCCAGCGGATCCAGCGGCAAGGACGACTCCTCGGCGGCGGCACAGAACTAAACTTTCCCTTCCTGTCGCATTTTGATGGACGGCCTGAGGGAAGAGGCATACTATATGGGAAGGCAGGGAGTCACTTACAGTCGAGCGTGTGTTTTGTGTGTGTGCATACAGCACAAGCACAGCAGATTCAGCTTCTATCACCACCACTGTTGTTAAATTACTCTCGACTCAATTTACTGGCGTAAATATACAGATCCAGCAAATAAGTTTTGGCGACTTCTTCTGGAAAGAAGTACATTTTGCGATCCTGCACCAGTCAAACCACAGCCCAATTTAGCTCCCAAGTATGGACTGTTTTGATTCACTTCTCATCCCCATCGTCTGCACACTGTCCATTTTAGAATGAGTTAGTGCGCTGTGACAACTATATACTCAATAAATATGTCACTGTTTTTCTAAATCCCCCCCCCATATGAAAGCGTCTGTTTTCTGCTAAGATGACACTTTAATGCCAAAGCATCAGCAACAGGAGGCAACCTGTGAAATGAACTGGCTGTCATGGTCAGAAAATGTAACTCAATCAATCCTGAATAAGCAATGCATATAATATATGCCATGGGAGAGTTATAGCCCTGACCTCTGTCTCTGAGGCCATACGAGGTCATCGGTCGCCAGCCTCTGAGCGGTGAGGCCGCATAGTGGGAGAGTGCTGTGACTGAGAGCATAGGCTTCATGAAAGCAGAGTAGGATAAATGGATGGTTTGAGGGAGGAAAAGAGGGAAAATGGTTGACGGTGGATGAGATAAACCACAGCATGGCGGAACGATGGAGTCAGGAAGAACAGGAAGGAAGGAGCCTGACGGAGGAAGAGCCCGATTTTGAAGTAGTGAGAATGGAGCGAATGCAGGACGACAAGCTCCATGCTGCTCATTAGGTTTGGGTGTGTATGGGAATGGCAGTAAACATGACATTTCCCCTGCAGCCAGCGGAACGACTCCGGCATCTAATGACAGCCCTTCAGCACAATGAGTAGTAAAGCAGCAGCCACCAGAGCTGTTGCCCAGCCCAACTACCACCAACCAGGAGCCCTCATTTTGATGAGTCAGGGCCAAGGCAGGGAGGAGGCTGTATCGAGCCAGAAACATACAGAAGTGACATTCTGGCTGGAAAAGTAATCAACCTCAAATATTCCAGTGGTTGGTTAAGACGTTTTTCTAAATAGACAGAACAGCTCATCACCCCGCGATTAGAAAACATACATTTACCAACCGCAGACTCTAAACAATAACCTACAAATGTAAATATATGATTTAAATAAGCTACTGTTAAGTGGTGGACAGTCAGGCCATCAAACCAAAGCGCACACATGCTCACAGGACTGATATCTGTGTAGTACATGCTAGAGAAGTGAACAGGTGTGGTTCAAAATCTGGTTACACCATTCAGAAAAGGCATTAAAAGCTGTGTGAGGATTGGAACACACGTTGGTGAGTACCCATAATTACGCACAAGCAAGTTATTGTTCATTTATAAATCTTGGTTTTTATTTGTAGATCCATTTGGAAATCTTATTGAGACTAGTTTCACTCCATATAGGACAGCCAGGTGCACTCGTTAGTAGTACTTGTATTTTTTGAAGACAAAGGATGTGGTTTTTTCTACTATTGATCTGTCTATAAAACATGTGTGTAACTTCTTTCTGTGGTCTTTTGTCTTATGAAGGCATGCATACGAGAAACTGTAGGCCTAGTTAAGACTCTGAAAAAACAGTTTATTGTTGAATTCACTTTATATAAAGTTAGATGTCAGTCACAAGTCTGTCTACTCATACTTACATTGGCAGGTGTCCATCCTCCCCCGAAACGAACCTGGTGTCATTGAGGGGATGCCACAGTGTCCTAGCTGGCACTTAAACCAGCACGGCTCCGGGCGTGTAGTCTTGTTTTGTCATGTAATTATTGTCTGGGAAAATTTTCATAGTAAATGATAAGTTGACTAATTTATAGCCTGACTCCTTGGAGATTGTTGGCTTTTCTGAGAAGCTAGACAGTGTTAGGAAACATTCAAAATTGATGCTTGACTTAGTCCAAGAATATTGTGCAGCAAAGCGGATGAATCATCGAGCAAATCAAAATGTGAGAAAAAGTATTGAAAATAGAATTAAACAAACCACCAAATGAATACATTGTAACAACACAAATCAATTTCCCATTCACTGGAATTGCACAGTACAATAACTCCACCGCTTTCTCCTTTGCTCTCTTTACTTATTTCATCAGTTTCCCAATTCCGGTATTTCATGCATATCTATTTGTCACCACTCATTTCCGCACATCTGTTATTTTACAGTAAACATTCCCTTTGGATTTGGTTAGTCTTTGAATGAGCTCTGCCTCACCAGCAGGACAGGATGCATTTCAAATTGAACCCCCATTCAGGAACTGTTAAGCCTCACATTCAGTTCCAGCCTCTATCCGGCATCCGCGATGCCGGATAGAGGCTGCAATGACTGCGATGTAATACTTGCGAGCAATTGCACCTGTGAAAAGTACGTCCACTAAAAGTGCTTGTTTTTTGACACGGACAGACACAGCTTGTTATTCAAAGTGTCTGAGAACATTATGGAAAGGATCCCTACAGAGACGGGCCTTTTTGTTAAACTCTTCTCTCCAACTCTGACTCGTCATCGTCTTCCTGCAACAACTCAACCTCTCGCGAGATTTCAGAGCGAGACTTTTCCTTGAGTGAGAATTTCTGTTTCTGGTTAAACAGAGGGTCTAAATTTTTAATGAACAGTCTGTTTCCGTAGGGATCCCTTCCATAATGTTGTCGGACGTGAATAACAATCTGAGCCTGTCGGTGGCAAAAACAAGCACTTTTTAGTGGACAATGATTACGTTGCAGCCGTTGCAGCCTGTTCTCGGACACCAGCAGAGACGATCTACTGGACCAATTCCATGTTAATTAGGTCATAGTTGAGCATAGGCTGCTGCTGAATTAACATATGCAGGAATTTAACCAAATCTCTCTGGTTATATACCCAACTAAGTTCATAGGGCAATATGTAATCTGTTCACAAGCAGTTCAGTGAGAAAATGTCATTGTTTTAATTTAATGTTGTGTATTTTCTTTTTTCTCTGTGACTGAAAAACAGTGACTTCAACTCATCATATGAACTGCATTACCTACTGTACTAGTGCACCCGGTGCCACTTTGCTGTTCCAGACATTACGGCATTTTGCGTTCTTTTTCTTTTTTTAACATAGTCATATTATGCACTGACATGCAGCACTACTTCTGGAATAGCCTCCTGAACTAATTTATACCAGGTAGTGGACACTTTGACAGTGAGTGGCACTTGTGTTTACGCAGCAGGGGTTGTGGGACAGGCCTATGAACTGGGTCACGAGATTTCCCCTGACCCCAGAGTCTGAAATTCTATCCCACGATATTGTAAAAACGGGCAGGCTCCTTTTGTGTCAAACGCATCTGAAGAATGCACTCCTGATACAGTGAGTACTATGAATGATGTCCCAGGGAGATGACCATCAGGGTGATGCTGGAGTCGCTGCGTTGTGTGTGTGTGTGTGTGTGTGTGTGTGTGTGTGTGTGTGGGTGTGTGTGGGTGTGTGTGTGTGTGTGTGGGGGGGGCATGTGTCTAGGATGAGGAATGGGTTCAGCACCAGGGCCGGGTAGAAGACTGGGCAGCACCGCACCTGTATGAGTCATTGCACTAAGGCGAACCTAACAGCAACATGTCATCTCAAGACATCGCCCTGCTCTCAACCCCTCGCTTGATTCCGCCTCACTGTGCAACTGTTGTTATTGTCTTCCAGTGTTATTAACTTCCACATTCCTGAAGATAGTGTCATATAATCAGTGATTTCTGCACACTGAACTCATTCACCTCAACTGGCTAAGGACGGGTGATTATGTAGCCTTAGTAAATGTACATGAATTTAACTTTTCTGCTCTGTTAAATGACAAACCTTTAAAAATCTTTGCATTCCAGCTTCTAAATAGCTCCGCACACAATCCAAGGTCTTCCAGTGTGCCCCACCAGGAAGATGCATGTTGGCATCGGGTCAAGTATTTGTTTCCTAGAGTTACACAGTGCTGACTCATTTAGACCCCAATACTAGTGTGTGACAGTAGTACGGTTTGCCACAGTTATTTAATGCTTCACAGCCAAACCCAGGACCTCAGCAATATAAACTTTTGCCTGTTTAACATCAGCATGAAACCCCTGAATGCCCCTGTATTTGATACTATGTGGTCCTGCTGGAGGGAAAGAATGTCGGGCCTAATTTACAGTGCCATATGGACATGTGATGCTTATTTTCAGCATGTTGTTTAGTTATGGTGGCTGTTGGTTTGTGGTTTTGAGGGAGATGTATCTGATATTAACCCCCTTGTGTTTAAATGAAGAGTGTATTGTGTAGTGCTGTTAATTCAGTGGAAAATCAACTTACACTCAGGTCCATAAGTATCTGAACGGTGACACCATTTTTGTAATTATGCCCACACCATCACAATGGATTTGAAACGAAGCAGCCAAGATGTGATTGAAGAGTAGACTTTCAGCTTTAAGTCAAGGGGTTTGACAAAAATATCACATCAACCGTTTAGGAATTACAGCCATTTTTATACAGAGTCCCCCATTTTCAGAGGCTCAAACGTAATTGGACAATTGACTGATGTCATGTCCTGGTCCGGCCTGTTCCTTTGTTATTTCATGACAAATTAAGCAGATAAAAGGTCTGGCGTTGATTCCAAGTGTTTAATATGCATTTGGTAGCTGTTCGTGGGAAATCTCAGTATGCGGTCCAAAGAGGTGTGTCGATGCAAGTGAAGGAGGCCATCATGAGGCTGAAAAAACAAAACAAACCTATCGGACAGACAACAGAAACCTTACGAGTGGTCAAATCAATGATGTGGTACAATCTTAAAAAGAAAGAATGCACTGGCGAGGTGGAGGAAGTGTTATATGGCATGGGCATGTATGGCTGCCAGTGGAGCTGGGTCACTGCTGTTTATTGATGATGTGACTGCTGATGGAAGTAGCAGGATGGATTCTGAAGTGTAAAGGACTAAACTATCTGCTCAGATTCAACCAAATGCTGCAGAACTGATAGGACGGTGCTTCACCGTGCAGATGGATAATGACCCAAAACATACTGCAAAAGCAACCCAAGAGCTTCTCAAGGCAAAGAAATTGAATATTCTTCAATGGCCGAGTCAGTGACCTGACCTCAACCCATTTGAGCAGCTTTTCACATACTGAAGACAAAACTGAGGGCAGAAAGACCCACAAACAAGCAGCAAATGAAGGCGGCTGCAGTAAAAGCCTGGTACAGCATCTCAAATGAGGAAACTCAGCATTTGGTGATGTCCATGGGCTCTAGACTTCAGGCAGTCAATGACCGCAAAGTATTTTGAACAGAGTATTAAAAATAATCCTTACATTTATAATTATGTTAGTTTGTCCAATTACTTTGGAGCTTCTGAAAATGGGGGACTTTGTATAAAAATGGCTGTAATTCCTAAACGGTTATTGTGATATTTTTGTTGAACCCCTTGAATTAAAGCTGAAAGTCTACTCTTCAATCACATCTTGGCTGCTTCATTTCAAATCCATTGTGATGGTGTACAGAGCCAAAAGTACAAAACTCATGTCACTGTCCAAATACTTAATACTTATGGACCTGACTGTATATTCCTGACCATGGAAGAGGGATTCCACGCACACATATTAGTCTCTACACAAGTCCTGCTGAACATTTTGAAATTATCAAAATAATGTAGCCATCAACATGCACATCGCTGTTGGTAATGATTCTTAGTTGTTTTGGAGGTGTTTACCCAATTTAATGCTGTTGGAAAAGAACAGAAATACGACTGCTGGGTTGAGGAGACGAAATGTTTGCTGAAGTTGCAAAGAACAAACATAGCCTTGGTGTGGACCAGTGGCAAGTGGATGAGATTATAGTATAGTATTGGTTTTTATGCTGTGGTAGATAACGGGTGGAGCAGAGGCATCCTTCTGTGGTAATGTCAGGTTGAAGAAAACCCAAATGCAAATGCATGGGAGTCCGAGACCTCTAATGTCCATGATTGTCCCGTTGGCCCTGTGTACCAGCCTAAATCAGCCCTCCAGCTCACACTTTTGTCATATCCATTGTATACATGCACACACACACACGCAGCGACACAGGAAGACACACATGTAGCCTGAGGGTAGTAAGCAGATATAGCATACCACAGACGGCAGTATGCGAACCACTCTCACTAGATAACATCCTTCTCTCAGCCCACATTCAGCCTCAACATGGCACCTTCCGTAGTTAAGCTCTCACCTCTGCAGTGAGTGTGTGCGTCCATAATTCACACCTATAAGTGTGCCTGGATAAGTTCAACTTCAAACCCGTTAAATTTCAAAGACCTACAGTACAGTGTAAACTTTGTGTGCATAAATTACACCTATATATTACAAATATTTTTTCTGACTGCAACTGGTAGCAGGTACTTGCGTGAATATCATTCAAAAGGTTTACTTGATTTGAGTGGTATGTGGTCTCATTCACTATTAACAATGTTAAGTCTGAATTCTGACATACATGAATTGACCAACTTGCCCTCTTTTCATGTTACAGTTAATGCCATACGAACCATTTAGAGGCACTGCTGGTATGAAACCATGGAGGAGAGGAATGCTGAGCCTTCTGTAAGCACCTGTTTGTGTCTTTTGTTTTTCAGTCAGTGGTGAAAACCGGGCGTTTGCTCATCAGTCACGAGGCACCAGTAACCGGAGGCTTTGCTGCTGAAATTGGCTCTGCAGTCCAGGTGAGTGTGTGTGAGAACATCCTGTATGTGAAGAGGTTTTATTGGGATCTGTAGCTCCAGGGGTAGGAGTTGGTCTTAATAGGTTGGAATGGTTTTGTCGATAAAAGTCCCACTTTGTAATAAAGCTAAAAACGCCTTCCACTGATTCCCCCAGAGCAGTGGTGTTAAAACTGTGAGGCACGCCTCCCCAGGGGGAGAGTTGGAGCGCGAGATGTGAGGCAAAGACACTGCATGAGGTGAACGTGACAGTTGCATGCCAGTGTTCTAAAAACAACTAGAAGTTAGTTACTATAATTTGGTCGCTCACCAACGCAGTCGGTGGTGGTTGACAGACACAGCTCATGGAGGTGAGTAAAGTAAAACATAACTCCGCAAAATCCAAACACACAGACATGATACACATATTTTTAGATTGAGTGTGACTGACACTTCCCAAGTATATCATTATCTCCGATTGCGAGTAAGCCTCCATTAATCTGCTTAGAAATCTTAGAAAAAAAGATCAGGGACTACTAGTAGCTAATTCTGCGTACTTTGAATGGTGCCAATTTGCCAAAATGTAAATGGACTGTTCCATGTGGTCCCCAGAAAAATGCAATAATTTACTTCACTACAATTGTTCTCAGTTGGGGGGTATAAGAAGTGCTGCTTGTCATAAAATAATGATAATGATAATAAATAATAAAATTCAAATTAATTACCATTATCCGTCTTGCATAGTGTAAACAGTTCAACAAATTCAAACCAATATTTATAAAATCAGGTCTGTTTATGGAGGGACTGTGATATGAGATCACAGACGAGACCTAATAAACCCACTACAGTACTCTACAATTTATTTTTATTTCCCTTAGTGTCCGTGTCTGACTGCAATTTGTATCAAAAATCACTTCTGCTTCTACAATTGCTGTTTGATTCAGCGAGGCTTTCCGAGGATGTAGGATGTTGTGTAGAAATCACAGGAAAAAGATGTTCCTTATGATTTCAGATCTTCCCTCATAATCATTGCATTTAGAACTTTCCTTCAGAATCACAAGTAATAAAGGCTTTAAAAGAAAAACAGATCTGCTACAGCTAAATCATTAACTCTGTAACATTACACTTCCTGATTGTAAGGTATTATGAGAGGCGTAGTTCCAAAACCTGGAGCATTATTATTCCTAATAGAAGTAAGAATAGTAATAATATTAATAATATATATTATATATTTTGTTTTGCCCTATCAATACATGTTTTGACATTACTCATGTCTCATCAACATGTTTATATCTTTGGAACACTGATACTCTCCTCTGTCCATTCATATGCAGATATGTGCACAGAGTTGAAAACCTGTGGGCACAGAGGGAAAATAATGTACGTTTCATAAACGCTGTCCTAGATCATGTATACTACCACTCCTTTGCAAACTAATGGAGGATTTCTGAGAAGCTCAACTAATTCTGAAAAGTAAGAGAGACTTTGCCTAAAGGCAAAGAAGAACAAAAAAGAGTGAAAACTAAGAATAAAGATGAGAATGGTTCAAAGGATTATTGAAAACTAGAGGAGTAACTCAATTCTAAAGAGAAGCAGCGTCATTCTCAACAGTTGCAGCCGTAGCTGCACAGGAGGTGTTTTGTAGGTTTATGTTACGTCTATGAGGTTGTTGATACAGTGGGGCTAACTACCCGTATAAGGTTCACGAAATTTAGCTTGTTGCTAGAAGTATAAAGGTTCTGGACACTGTAACCAAGACATGCCAGAGACGGCTGAATAAATTCTGAGCTAAGTGTGATGCATGACTAAATGAAAAGTCTTCCCCTTCCCATCATCCGACTCTATTTTTGCGTGGTGAGATAATGATCTTCAGTATGTGGGGTGTTTTTGTCCCCCATTAGGCTCTTAGCAGTGAGCACCACTCTGCTCTCAATGAGCAATTTGTGTTTCACCAATGACAACCCCTTTATACCGCCTACTCATAAGTCATTGGACTAATTGTATGCATGACACTATGTGTTAACCTAGCGTGGTTTCCTTCAATCAGTCGACTCTCCCCTCATTTACTGCCAGCCGGATGTTGCCCCCACCCCGTCAGTGGGGGCTTAAATGGTGAGTCATCCCCCTTATTTCCATGTTTCCATGTGTCCACAATGTTTTCACATTGTGTACGGGTGATGTAAGTTGTTGGTGGGTTCGCTGCATCGATCTGCAGTTTTCAAAATAGCCTCAGGCGATTTGGATGCACTCGCTGGAAAGAAAACCGTCGGACTGGTTGATAGTTTCAAAAAGGATACAGCATGACCTACAGGCCTCCGTCACATATATATTACAGTATATTGTACAAAAGAAATAAAAATGTTTGGTATATAACAAGCATGTGGATGGACAGAAGAGAAGTGGATATTGCTGCTTGAGTGATTTGAGAGGATTTGGGGCTGTTTTGCTTTTCCTTCACCGTGAAACTGGGTCACGGTTGGAATCTATTGTAACCACTGTGAATCCAAGCTGACTGCTGACACCACTGTCTGCAAAGGACCGAGCTTTTAATCAAGCATTTGAACAAACATCTTTCGCATCTACAGGGGGATGAGTGGTCGATACAGACTTTGGTTGGAGCACTGTTTTTAACTCTTTCCAGATAGCAGAGCGAGGTCCCGACGGCAGTGACGCATCATAAAATAGCTGGGATGTGGTGAAGGCTGCTCATTTTTGGGAAAAAAACAAGAATCGCGAGTTTCTCTCACAATTCTGAAGGAAGCATCTTTAAATGAAAATTATTGAATTATCTCTTGTCTTGATAATCATTTGTTCGGTATGTCTTCAAATGGCTTGTTCTGTCGGGCCAACAGTCCTAAACCAAAACATCTCCAACTTAAGATCACGTAAGATGAGGAAAAGCAGCAAATCCCCATAATTGATAATTTTCTGTTGATCAGCTAATTTTTTCAGGCCTATAATTCACACCTTAACATAGTGTCAGCACAAGCTGCATATGAGGAACTTCATAAACATATTATATGTTGCATGGCTATTAGATTTTTATTTTTCTAGTCACTCAGTGTAGTTTAAACAATGTATTAGATTTGTTTAATCCATTTTGTACGAGCCACCCAACCCCCAATATACATACTATATGTGCACAGATGCTTATTGGTTTTAACCATTTTAAATGTAATGTTGTTGTTATATTTTGGTAAATAATTAATAAATAAATAGGCCCATGCTTAACCACTCTAAAATAAAAGCCAGCTGGCATTCAGAAGATTTACAGCTATGTTAAATTATTTCTTTCATTTTCTTCTCAGCTAAAATGAGCTTATATTTAAGGTGTACAGGAACAAACATACACAACAACAAAAAAGGTTGCAGGCATTTTAATATGGGGATTGTTATTTTGTTTGAAACATAACATAAAACATGCAGATTTTTTTTTTTTTATGTGGTGAAACGTATAAACAATAAATAAACAATGTGATAAATCTTGCGGCACCCTTGACCTTTATTAATGCAGCTTGAAGTGCTTTGTTTGACGCAGCTTATGTTGCTAACTCAAAAAAGCAAGCAAAAACAAAATGGCAGTTTTTCTTTGATTGTTCAGTCCTACTCGGCTTATAATAATGAATGGAACAGTAGTACAAGTACAGGTAGCGGGGAGATTCTGAGTCACTCATCAACTACAGAAACATCCTGCATTTCAGGATATATCAACAGCAGTGCGGATGTTAAAGATCCTAACTTGTACCACACCTTCCTGTGTAGTCTAGGCACTTGGAGCGCTTTAGTCTATTATTTCTGGAGAGCGTGGCTTCAACTACTACCTATCCACCTCAGGCCCTTCCATAAAGAGCCATTTATGGATTTGATTTTCTCTTTTGTACAAAGAGCAGAGGGGAGTCTGGTAGGGCTTGGCTTCAGCCACCGTGATTTAATAATGTGTCATTGGCTGGCCCTTTCCTGAGTGTTTGGCTGATGACTGTATAGGATAGGACAGAGTAGAGCAGAATGAGATGTGGCTAAAGACGCTGCTTTCATGGACCTCAGGGATGCACAGAGAGAAATGGTGAATCGCCCCCTTCTCTTAACTCTCCAAACCAAGACATATTTGACTATAGCTGATTCAGACTCCAAAAAGTAAACACTTTGGCTGATCATTTAGTTGTAGGGGGAAAAAAGTAATACTTTTTCCATTGGTTGCAAATAAATAATGAAACACTATATAATTGTGACCCATTTGTATTCCAAGAACTCTTGTAGAAACAAGTGCAGATAAATGTACAATACAGTGTTTATTCTCCACACAACCATAACCATAACATTGTCACTGAGGGGGGGGCTCTGTTATCTCTGGGGCCTTTGGATTGCCTGGTTCTAGTTCCACAGGTAGTGCTTTACATTATTTGTGTGTAATTTAAACCAGCATCCACCCCAGCACGTCCCACTGAGTTGTGGCACTATTCTGGGACATAGTTCAAAGACTACCAACTCCCCTCTGGCCCAGTTGGTTATAGCTAAAGATGAAGGCTTGCACATTTTTTGCCTTTAGACTCAGACTACTAGTTGCCTGTCAGGTGTGCCTGAATGAGAAGCAGAGTAGGCCAAAGGCCTGGGGCATCGTGTTCAGCTGTAAAAGTCATGGCCGTCCCTCCACATGTGCTTCTCCATCAGGGGATATACTAAACTGCCTTCAAAGGACAGTGTTTATACAAGGGGGCCCTTTAAAATACTTGAGGATTGGATACAGGTACCACCACATTGGGTAAGGGGTTATGGAGGTCTGCTTGCTGATTATTCCCAGTTTGCTCGATAGCCTAAAGCCTGATTCACTCATTAGCCATCTCTTACCTTCATATAACTGCTGGGTGTTGTGCAGAGTCCTTTCTCAATGTCTGAGCTAAAATCACTAACGCAAGATGATGGCATTTTATCTGTTGAATTCAATTCACTCTTGTCTTTTGACATGCTGAATGTCTAAGATAAACAAATGCAAAGCTTCAATCTGGACTTCATGGTCTGCAGAAATAGCCTTGAGCTACACCTGAATGTGAAACAAGGCTGAAATTGTAACTGCAGCAGCAGCACAAGGAGGGCCCATCACACACAAGAAAAGATTGTTAAATGGATGAGAAATGTAGAGACTTTAAACTGTGTTAGTCCTAAAGTTAGAATCCTTGAGATTATCATAAAGTCAAACCTGTTTGATACTATTTATGGTTGGCGTTTTTTCAGAAATAGCCATTGAGTGTATTTACATTTCGTAACGGTCTCTCTGTATAGTACTTCTCATTGATAGTGGCAGAGTCTGCTATTACAGCGCTTCATTCACATTGCCCTCACACACACACACACACACACACACACGAAGGATTCACAAGAAGTCCTTCGTGTGCATGTACTGCATGTAGCCTAGTTACTGTTTGTAATTTTATTCCTCACTGTTAACACTGTGCCCTCAAAGTATGGGAACAGCAAGGTCAGGTTTTTTACCTTCGCCACACACCGAAGACCTTTGGATTTGAGACTAAAAGATGAATATGAAACAGGAGATCAGAATGTCAGCGTGTATTTCCTGGTATTTACGTGCATGTATGTTTTTCAATTTAAGAACATGGCGTCTTTTGTTCCAGCCACCCCCATTTTTATGTGAAATTTACATGTGTAATTCACAATTAATTCAGCTGTTTTGTATTTTTAAAGTACAGTTGCGTTCAGGGGATATGTTTATGCTGTCGTCTGTAGATTTCACTGTACATTATAAAGTAATTTTTAGGACAGTGTAGACCCAGCGTGTCACGGTTAGCGCTACAGATTCAGCACACTTTTCAGATTAAAATGCTTGTCGCTGGTGTGGTAACAATTTACCGTTTAGCATGTTGGTGTAGGTTTTATGAAGATACGATGCATTTGCTGACCATTCCCATAGGCTATACAATACAGGCTATCAGTGATGAGTGCTGTTTGATCATAACATCATTTAGAGACCTTTAAACAACAGAATTACAACTCAAGCTGGTTTGGAGGCCTGGCATTGGCTTTTATGTCTGATATAGGCAGTCCCCCCCCCTCACTGACTTCAACTCCCAATGTTGGTTTCTGACCAACTCTGATCTTTGTGTGACAGGCAACACAATATCATCACTGCAACTCCAAGCCCCCGCTGTGAAGTATTTTAAAATCTTGCGCCACTGCACTATGCAAGTGTTTTGGCATTGCCATGTTGACGTATTTTTATTCTGACATTTAAGAATGTCGCATATAATGATGCACTTCCCAAAAGATAAACACCGATTTGAATGAAATCTGAGTTGTGTGGCCATTCTGCATCCAGCTGTGGTGGCAGGCAGTCTGTCTACTGTACTTTCCTCCCACTTTCAGCAAATGTATTTAGAGGAGATTACATATGTGATCCAGACAAAAGAGCAAACTCCCTGGTACTGTCTGACTGGTTGTCTGTAGTTGGGCAGAGAATAGATCCTGAGGTTTTAATCTCAATGGAGGCGGATAAATCACATTGTCGCTTTCATCAATACACTGGGATGAAAAGAAAGCAAAGCACCTTGTGGGGTTATTTCGGGCCATTGGTAGGAACTTTCTTTCCTCTTCATTCTCCTGCAGAAATGTTAATTCACTGCACATCATACTGTAAAAATAAAAGAGAGCTTTTCAGTCGAGCCGGCACAAAAGCAGATTTATGGAAATGTTGAGATTGTGTGTCGATCTCGTCCTGAAAAGACAAAACCCTCCTATGAGTGTAACGTTGTGTGGGCCTTCCAACTGCTTTTCAATTCAAAGGCGATCATAGCCACAATCCAGCTTTGCTCCAGTCTATTCAAGTACACTCATGTTCAACTTTGACATTCCCAAGTATGTATGTTTCCAGGGAATAAGACTGAACTCTGCCCAAAACAGCACCCATTTAGCTGTGCATGCTAGGTGCCAGGTATGGCATGCATTAACAATGTTTAAATGAGCTTGAATTAAACAAGACTGAACAGTTTCAGTGAGCTCATGGGAATAGAAACAGTCTTTTATTACTCTCTGTGACTTAAGCTCATGACCCAAAGAAACCTATGACATAGCCATGGTGTAGCCCTCTGGAGGCTACGTGAGCAGAAGCACAGAACATGCATGCTTTTTCAAATAATGAGCTTTTGACAATCAAGAACCACTGGCTTTTTTTTTTCTCACTACTCCCGTACACTTTTTTTTTTCTCTTCTTTTAAATAAAGAACTGATTATGAATGCATTTCACATACCCCTAAGGCCATGGACATTTGTCAGCACATGAATTCAATGTGCTCAAGCAAATATTAAGGAGAGGAAATTGGAAAATGCTAAGATTGGGCTTTCATACCACCAGTTGCACAGTGTCTGTTGTCAGGATCTGCCACAGCCTCCTGATGGAGAGACCAAGTCTCAGGTTGTTCTGAAGTACACAAGGAAGGAGGAAACGGCGCAGTGAAGAGGAAAGGAGGGTATGTTGTACTAGGTGTCTCCATTCAGTGTAAATTCATTAAAGCTAATCACAGTTAATTAGTCGGGTGGAGCAGACTGTAAGTTCTAGGGTGCAGGAGTCCAGCTGCCAGGCAGATAGCAGTGCCAGCAGCATAGAGCCCTGCACAGCAGATCCGGCGGAGCCCCCCCCCCCCCGGTTTTTGGGTTTAATTCCTGCTGGCACCAGAATGCGAGACCTCGTGACTACTGGGCTGGTCTCTCTTCACTGGCTTTTTGTGTGAAAGAATTGATTTGAAGACCTTACTGATGACTTGACTGGTTTTTAATACAATAATGGCTGGTTACTTCATGTGTCGCTAAGTGTCCTGCAGATTATTTCAGTTCATCTGACCTAAAGCTGGCGACTTTTACACGGTCCAGGCTGAAGCACAACCCCCCAAATCAGGCTTGCCCTCAGAACTAACACTTTAAAATCCCACAACAACACCTCCACAGCCATCCCACCTTGCCAAATATTTTCCTAAAATCTCAATCTTATGCTTGATATTTTATCCATGCTAATAAGGTGACTCTAGGGATGGCAATGTCAGTTGATATTGGATGGATTCCCATAAACGTTGGTACACACATTCGTGTCCAAGAAGAATTTTAGTAACTTTGGCGATCTCTTAACTCTTCCTTTGGAGCCATCGTTACATCAAAACTTGTCTTTTGATGTTTGAGGAAAGCTAATGATGTTCTCATCAGCCTCAGCTTGCTAATCGTGTTAGCATGCTAACACACAAAACTATGATGCCAAACATGGTAAATATTTATACCTTTAAAACATCAACATGTTCCCTTCTTTATTAATTGATTCTTGCATCCAAAGTTGATCATTCTGGATTTGTCTTCCTACTTGGCAATCCTCTGGATTCAGTGATTCAGCTGAAGGCCTGTTGTCCAGGTGGTAAAAGTACCAAAGCACAAAAGGCTCCTCATCAAGTCTGACATTCCCCTGGACTCTGCCAGATGTTTTATAAGAAATGAAAATCATAGTGTGAAACATACAAGTCCTGCCCTGCCAAACTGCTGGCAACAGATTGGTGGGTTTGTAATGTGGGATTACACAGATGGCGATGCTGTCAGTGTCACAAGAAACAGATCAAAATCTGTTCTGCGTCTCTGTTGGAGACAGGCTGTGCATGCACAAACGGGCAACGCACAAAGCGGGTGCTGTCCAGTTTCTTCGGAGTTAACTTTTGTTTTGGTTGCTTGACTTGTTTGCAGGTCAGTTTAATCTGAAAGAGGGTACTTCAGGTCTGTTTCTGCAAATGTGTGCACATGCGTCCAAGTGTGTTCATTTAACTCATCAGGGGGTTTGTCCCATTTGGAGTGTTTTTGCCAACTTCAGTCTGCTTTGTCTCCATGGGAAGAGGTCAAAAGCCAATATAGAGACACGAGTCATGGCTTGTTTTGCACTCTGGCCAAATTGCCTGAGCACTGGCTCACACTGAGGAGCCTGAATTAATCATTTTGGCCTGTAGCATATAAGTCAGAGATGGCAGTAAAAATTATATTAAGTTGTCAAGTTGTTTGATCAATTGTAAATGAAAGTTTTTATACTTGTTTTTTCAATCGCTGTCATACACCCCTTCTTGGTGGTGTTAAATGGGGATAAACTGCCCACGCGTTGAGAAAGCGTAAACTAGACCCATGTGGTGACATGCAGCAGCGTATTTATTTCTGTCAATGGGTTCATCAGAGTGTCAAACACTTAAGGATCAGAGCTGTTGCTGTCTGAACAGGTTAGCTTGGCTTACCCCGCCTGAATGAATCAGGAGCACTGACAGCATTCAACCAATAATGAAAGTATTTGTCCTCATCTGGGGTTTTTTTCCTTACAGGAGGAGTGCTTTCTTAACCTGGAGGCTCCCATCAGAAGGGTCTGTGGTTACGACACTCCCTTCCCTCACATCTTTGAACCCTTCTACATCCCAGACAAGTGGAAGTGCTTTGACGCAATCAAGCGGATGATTAACTACTGAACCCCTGTCAGGTAGGAAAGATCTGACAGCCTCATTTGAAGGAAACTGACGAAGAGACATTATGTAATTTAACACCTGTCAACAATTGCCCCATAATCTGTATGTTTATTCTAGTACTATGACCTGCCATCAGTAACAACCATCATTAGAGAGAACTTTTAATTGCATTTTCCTTATACTTGTCTCTTTTAATATGATCCTCTGCTAGACATGTTGTTTATTCTTATTCAGACATCACAGGCTAATACACATTCCAGGGCCCTATTCACACATAGTATCATGTGACAGCTGACATGCAGCTCTAGTAACCAAGTGGGATTGTATTTTATTTCCCAGCTCACATTGGATTTTTTCTGTGGAAAGATGCAACTGCTAAATAGAAGAAAATGCAAATTTGCACTTTGCCATATAGCTAAAGAAGATGATTGCAATTGCAGTAATCGCATACAGGCTAAAAACAGTGTGGATGCTGTAAAATTGATGCATTCTACAAATTTGAGTCTTGGTTAGAGGGTGCTGACAATGTCCTGACTTTCTGTTTATCCATCTGCAGTGAATAATGAGTCATGCAACATTTTGTCCAGAATCCAACACCAAGAACTTAAGTATACCATTAAAGATTTATGCAAAAGGGAAAAAAATATCACAATACAAAAGGGATCGACATTGTTCCTGCATTGAAGAGAAATATTTTAACATCTTCAGAATATATTCATCAAATAGCATTCCATCTTACTTCTACATATCATACTAAGCTTAGCTTAGCTTGCTTGCGAGAGGCAGGCTGCAATGCCTCAATGCCTTGCTCAGATGTGACTAAAGTGTTGAGGGGATTGGGTATGAAGCTGAAACACTTAACTGATGAAGTGATTTAGTCGATGGAGAGAAAATTAACTGGCAACAATTTAGGTTTTCTTGTCTTCTATGATAGTCATTTTTATTTTTTTTACAATTTGTAACATTCAATAGAGCAAATGATTCATCCATTAATTAAGACGATAATCAGCAGGTTAACCGATAATGAATGATGAAAATAGTTGGTTGCAACCCAGTCAGTTCTTCTGAGTGACAGAAGCCCCAGTTTTGACATGAAGCTCAACCCTACAAGGCCTTCAATTAGCTCAAGGATGTGCTTGTGTTTACTCTACATATGTGGACCCGCTAAAGCCTCCCAATGTGTATCTTGAGTGTTCATCTGTTTTGGTTGAATTCATACTTGTATTTAGAGCTGCCGACTCGTAATCACACCACACAAGACTGATTGTAGTGCCAAGTGTTAACAGACCTACATGTCATGCATATGCCCCATTTAGTTACATCACTCCATACTGCGGTCTCATCCTGTAGGCATGTTATTCCCTTTCATTGGTTGCAGAGGTGTTAAATAATCCTTCGAGGGGACACTCAGTCTACCAGACTCCTTTGTAATCCCTTTTTAATTGTCACTGTCATCTTGAGTTACAGCCATTCAACTGTTGGCCTTGATTATAAAGGGGAAGGCACCATTAATAAAAATATTTAATTGAATGCAACACATCACCTCTCATCCTCACTGCTCAGCATCTCCATCCAGCTCCACTTTTCCTTCTCATCTGCCATCCACTATGAATCGCCAAGATTTTCCCTTTAACTTATTGAACCTCTCTCCTCCTCCAGAGCCAACGTCTGGTAGCCCTGAACTCCACACTCTTTTTCCTCTTCGTTCATCCAATCAGTGGAGAGCAGCCAGGAAAAGACACTTTGTTGACCCTCCAATCAGGAAGCAGCATCCAGATGGGCTCCATGTCCCTCTGTGTCCTCCAGCTAAAAGACTGTTACACTACCTATGGATCAGAGAATCTCATTCTGTTGCAAAGGGGAAATGACTTCATGAACTCTATATGGTGAAACTCTACTTTAGCGTCAACATAATGCACGTTATTTAATTTCTTGTTAAATAAGAGTTGGATATTGTGGGGATTATTTGTTGAATTTGTGTCTGATTGTGTTCCACTACTCTAATCTTTTAGTTTGACAGGAACTGGCCCTTATTGTACTACTATAATGTATCTGTGGTTTTTAAATAAAATAAAACAATGATTGGTAAAAACATTTGGTTTTGGGATTTGCGTTGCTTTGAATTTGTGGGGATTTCATGGGGTCACCTTAGCAGCAAAAGAACAAAATTACCTGTCCTACGGGGTTGCCACTGGTCTGGGAGTATAGAACTTGAACACATTTTTGCTCATTTGATTTAGATTTTTCAGCCAGCTTTTCACCCTGTAGGTAAAACAGGTGAACTACCATGTTTCTGTGACAGTAGCACTTTGATTTAAAGATTTAAAATTGTAAAACTACGGAAAAAAATTTGACATCATGGCCACTGTGCGAACTTTTGTCCTGCTGTAAAGTTTTAAGACCTTTCCATTTGATCAGTGATTCCATGAGCAAATGGTCTGCCCTTGTTAAACCTCTTGTCCATTTCTTGCCTTTTAATATTTTGATATGGCGAGTCATGGAATCAGTCAGAGCCATCGTGGAACCCTGTGTCCCTCTACTGCACGAATCATAGTAAACTTTTACCTAAACGACAATGAAAACTGCCTGTCAGTAGTAGGAGTCCAGCCCAGCCTCCATTATGAGTCTCTCTCTCTCTCTCTCTCTCTCTCTCTCTCTATGGAGTTGTGGAGTCTGGATCTGCGGGATCTGGTTCTGCGCCCTCCTGCTACTGTTATTAGTGTAGCTGTTGTGCTGCTGATCAGTAACATCGTAGCTACCATTGCTTTACATTTGTATGTGGAATTGTACTGTGCTACTGTGTGTTCTCTTTCATCCTGCTCTCACTCTACCTCCCCCCATCTCTCTATCTTTTTGTTTTATCTCTCTAGAGCATGGTTCCGGTTCCGCTCGAGGTTTCTCCCTGTTGAAAGGACGTTTTTCCTTGCCACTCTGCCACTGGCTTTTTTTTTTTTTTGGCCAGGCAGTGAATTAACAAGTGCTATGAGATAACTGTTGTGATATAGCGCTATATAAGTAAAATTGAATTGAATTGCTCTGTCACTCAGACAGCTCGTGTGTGCAGGAAAGACACAAGTGTGCAAAGACTAGAAACATGCCAACTGTTTACTGACAGCTATGGTATTCTTGAAGGGTTTGACCTCACAGAATCCAAAAAGCAAAATAACTCTTACTCATCATGATCACTGGCAGCAAATTTGATGCTAAACAGCCATTAGAAACCAGCCAACACAGCATTGTTGTACATTATCATTTTATAAGGTTGTCATGGTTAATGTTAGCAAACTGTTTAGCAACTAATTACATATACAGCAAATCCAAAGCAACATTAGCATTCATTTTTGAGCTGTGTTTCTGGCCTTTTGGTCCTTTTAACTTAATGATGCCTGAGACAAATATTTGGTTCGTTAGTTTGCCCACTGATCACCATCTAGTCGCTAACTTCATCAGTCTGCTATTTGCTGCTGGATAGGTAGTGTACAGTGGGCTTTTTTGTTTTGTTACAAAACAGTAGCTGCCTGCAGCTGCTGTAATGGGTGTTGATGAAATGAACCTTAAACACTAAAGCTGCAGGCGATAAAACCAAGACAAAAAGCTAAATACTTTAAAACGCTACGTACAGTTGAGGGGAACTGCAGAGTTGTGATAATTGTCTGTGGGCGTGTCAGTACGAGAGTCTCCTTTCACACTACACGTGGGCATTTGATCCGTTGTTAATATAGACATATTGACTAGTGCAGCTATAATCCATGTTTAGTGGCACTGCAACAGCTGCTGTCATTGTATCCCAGGTTTTGAGTGTTGTGTTCAATTGTTATTTCTCTCTGGGTTACATCATGACTATAGTGTGTCCAAAACTTAAGGAGACACTCCAAATTGACAAATGGAATTAAGCTGTATAGTGGTGAAACAACTATATTGATATTTCCCCTTAAAGCTGGCGTAGCCAAAATCCACCTCAACATAATGAGATGTGTTGTTTTGTACTGTACACTGATGTAGGCAAAGGTTGTTATTGGAACTATATCACAAGTTTCAGGAGTTTATGCAGGATATTTGGCCATTGAATCAGGCTTTAACTATCTAAAGGGATGTTCACACATCTGCATTTGTAGCTCAGCCAATACAAATGCACAGTCTCTCTGGAATGGCCTGTGATTGGCCAAAGTCTCCCATCACGGATTAGATTAGATTCTAAAGCCAGAAAACAGCCAAGAGGAGGACAGAAGTAGAGGTTTGCTCTCAGACCACTTGAATTACAACCTGCTGAATGTTTTTTATGACATTATTGTCCAGTGACACCAAAAGCATTCTGCCCACCCACCGTTGAGCTACTTAAACTTAGCTCTTTATTCAGCATTTTCTAAATTAGCATATACATTCCTTTAATTACTACTTTAGCACCTTATGTCAGACTCTCCCATGCACACAAACCTCCAGGTACTCACGGACACCAGTCCACTCCCATGCAAGTCTTTTTTTCTAGCTGTGCCTGTTAATTTAATTTGTAGAGCATGTTAAGACACAGCCCCCCCCCCCCACACACACACAGTATAGTGCAGCCTTTTTTGTATTGCGCAGCCATCTCATTCTTCTGGAGTCTCCTGCACATTTTCAGCCTCACACTGACTGCATACAAGAAAACAAATGTGGAATCTGCTGTTTTGTGAAATGTAAAACAACTAGGACATTTATTCCCTCCATGTGCCAGGTTTTTCCCATATGTTCAGTTTACAATCCATAAACAAACATGCTAGTCGTCGTTGATGCACTTTTGACAGCTCTCTCTTTGCATGTCCTCACTGTGTACAGTATTTCCTCCTTGGGGTCATGTACTCATGCAAATTATTCACATGGTTTACCCAATGTAAACAATTGACATAATTCCACTGATCAGATAGTATGTGCTAAATCCTTGTAAAGTTTCAGATGGGATTCTCAGCACTCTCCACCACAAACCCTGGTCAAAATGTAAAGATAAAATCATGCCTGTCATTTTGGTCTGGTTGAAAGCAGTGCCTTTAACCACGGTGGTGAAGCGGCCGTCTTTTGGGCGGGCTGGCAAAGATGACCTCTGCATCGTTGGAAGGCCATAATAGCATCTGTGCTCTGACAGTGTGTCATTACACACTATATTTACATGAAACGCAAAAGCCTGGGGTGGTAGGTCACGACGTGAAGCTACAGGGGGGTGAGGATGCTCTGGTGCATGTTGAACTGTACAACCAGAGATTACTGAAGATTATAGAACCGCTTGTCCTGTAATGTGGCCTTTTGTGCATTTTAATGGTTGTCGGGGCATGTTTTACAGCTTCATTACACATTCATGGGATTGCTATTATGGTATTTATCCAACAGCCATTTGGATACTTTATTTTGATAGTTAATTATAATAGGTACAGCCTGTGATAGTTTGCCCTGTGGTTAAAGTGGAATATTATAATGATGGTAAAATAAATGTTGTGTGGTGGACAGAAAAATGTTTGTTTGATACCGAATCGGTTCATTTTAGTTCAGCATCACTGAGGGTTGTTTGCCCTTTTCTTACAATGTTGCAATAATTGAATTAGGAACTCATTCCTGAAAAACATGTTCATTTTTACTGATAAGGAAAACACTACTATGTTTATTGAGAACCACAAATGAGCAGTGCACCATATCACAGCCACAGTCAGTCATTTCAAATCAAAGTCACCTTGCGTTAGCCTTGCAGAGAAATCCTCCAAAGCTGCACCAGCTCTTCATAACTTAGACTATTTATTTGTATTTTTTTTTTTTCAGTGGCGATTTATGCTTCACTAAATTAAATGCTAGGTTAATGTTGCACAACTGCTGAACCAACTGACAAAAGTTACGTTAGCTTGTTCATTAATACATGACCGGTATTAGCGTGACATGAAAAAGACCGTATGGATTAGAAAATGCAGAAAGCTGAAATTGCAAATGAATTGCACTGCAGCACAGAGCAGTCAGGAGTTGGGATTCGACCGCTGACGTTATTGTATTAGCAAGATGTAGGGTAGTAGAAGCAATAGCAGTAACACTACTACTGCTACTGCTATAGTTAAACATGCTCGATATGCTGACCCAACACTTGATAAAATGCTGTTTCACACTGATACCAACTGTGAAGATTTTAAAATACATTACACAAAATTAACACAATTTACCTGAAATTACAAAATGATTTTCAAAATTCCCTAATAACATTAGCTAGGTTTGCATAATGGAATATTTCCAACGCATTCAAATCTGCAATGCTACTAACGCTAAATCACAAGTATTTGTACATGTAAAGTATGTATGCATATATAAAATCATATCTATATTTATAAAGGATTCGCAGTTAAGTTTAATGTGTTGTTCACCACTGGAGTTTATGCTAGTCTGTGCCACAGTGTCTTCATGCTTATGTAGTTGATTGCTTTTCATTGGACAGATCTACAGACATTTCCTAGGCAATTAGTAAATTACTAGTTTGAAACTAGCTAGTACAGTAAGTAAGAATTTAGGACTTTATGCAAAAACTTATAGGGTCACACATGACCTTCCTGCCACCCTAAATATGCCATTTCTCTGTTCTCAAGCTAAATGGAAGCGGATTCCATTTTTTCTTGTGGTCATATAGACCTGGAGTCTGGCGTATTGATGGAACAGGCAGAGTACTGTGCTGTCGATCCTCCCGGAGGGATTTGTGGCCACCATGTCGCTCCCATTCCAGTTGAGATGTGAACAGGATCATCGATTTCAGAGACTCGTGGAACATAGAGTTAGGACATACTAATGCTAAACAGAATGTTTATTTTATTACTTCCTTGTGATGGAGGGATATGACGCTAAGCCTTTGTTGGACTTTGAAAAAGGCGTTTGAGTTCAGTTCCTTGTATTGTGGTCAATTCTTCACATTGTGTTTTATTGAAAGGATTATCATGTGTTACTGATACAAATCCTACCCTTATGGGCAGGACTGAAAAGTCTCCCAAACTCCGGAGATTATATCATGTTGTATATTCAGGCATACCTTCAATTTGCTGTCTGTAATCTGGCTCTGATATGTGATATGTGTATTTGCCTTTAAAAACGCAGACTCCAGTGTTTGCCTGCTAGAATCAAGGGATGGCTGGAGGACACCAGCTGTTTTTGTTCCATTTATCCAAAGCTTCATTACCCCCATCAAACATTTACCTGCAAGCACTGTGCTTTCTCACACACAAGTTCACACACATACACACACACACACACTTACAAGTATGCACTGTACATTAGTTCACTGATGCCATAAGATTGCACAGCATTTAGTGTTTGGGTTTCCAAGCTGTGGTCCACTGCCTCTTTAAGCCCAAACAGCACTAAAACACAAAACACATGTTCAATTGCCTGTCTGACTATCAGACCCTTCCCTCACACACAAATGAGATTATGAATTTCTCTTCCGTCATAATCAGCATCCGTTTCTTTAAAAAAAAAAAAATCAGACGAGGGTTGGTTTTAATTCTGACTGTTGGGGCCGACAAATGGTTGCTAAGGCAAGAGGGCGGGGGGAGAGACAAAAACACTCATCACTCGTCCAACGGAGGTAATTTTGCCTGGCTCTCGGCTTTGACGGACTGTTTGTGTACCAATGACATCCTGTTAGACACAGAGGGTAGTTCAGTCTCATTTGACGTAAGTAGTGCTAGTTTGTGTGGCAACCAAATAGGTTCCAGCCCTAATTGAAGGAGCATGTCAGGCTCGCAAGCTTATACCTTCCACGGCAAACAGGGAGTCTGTTTCTAAGTGTGGGATGATGCTTTGTTCCCCATAAAACAAGGGCAGCGTTTCCATCCTCCAGCTTAGTGGGAGCAACACGTTATTGTCTGTGAAAGTTGATACGACCCAGATGCGTACCATCTGAAGTCTGACTGGGAAGCGAACATGATGTTTGTAAAGCTCCAGCTTGCAGTTGACTTTTGTAGAGCCGAAAGGCCTTTGGTGAAGGAAAACACAATTTTATTGGTGAGGGGATGTCATCATTGGTTGCAACAGAAACAGATCTCAAACTGGGTTCTTTGGGACAGATCATTAAAATCCCTGATAGATGAGTTACCAGAAGACTTCATGTGTACTGTACCTACAAAGGAATCTCCAACCTTTTATCCCTCCTTTTATCAGAAAGAGGCAACGTACAGAATACTCACAGTAATGTTAGCAGGCTTCTCATTTTTACATGGGGCTCACCACAAATCACAAGTTAGCATTTACTGTGTAATGGCTAAATAGCATCTTTGGCTTTTGTCTGGTTATTGCGAAGCTGATGATTTTACTCAGCCATTGATAGTTTGTGAGGCGGGAAAAAGCACCTCTCGTGAAATAGTTGAACTTTTATGGACATCATATCAACCTTTTAATCATGTCAGCATAACAGTTCTGAATCAGGATCTCCAGTATTTGGAGCTAGCATGTGACACCTACTATTTCAATGGGCTGCTCATCTCATTTTTAGGTTATAGCTATGGGCTGTGAACATCAGTTACATTATCACTAAAACGACAGTGTTTCTGCCATCTCTCAACCGAAGGTGGTTACAGGTCCAAATGTAATCTTTGAGATTTGGCCATTTATTAATTGAGTTACTTGCAAATATTGAAAGGTAAAACTACATCGACTTGATAAGGGATTGGAATTGATTCTGATTAGCGGATAGATCCTGGATTCACAGGCTCCCAGGCCAAGTATTTCTATGATGTTGCCTGTGGAACTTGAATCATGCCGATAATGCCGCTATGTGCAGGCATTTTATAGGATTAGAGTATCCTTTATAAAATTTTCATGGCTTTTGGTTTATAGAAACGTTAGATACATTGGCACAGTCTGTGTGTTGTATATATGTACATCTCCGAGCAGTTTAACATAGCTACTATCACCGGACTGAGCCAGAGTTTTTTCAGTTTTTCCTATGGTTTCTTTTCCTTTTTTTTATTAGACACATGATTGTTCCACCAGAACAACATGTTTACAATGTTCAGCTTTGGGTTATTGATGTACTGAACTCCGTAAAATGACATCCCATTCAATGTGAGATCCCTTTTGGAGTTAAACTATTAGAGCTAGTTTATGTTCAGGTTTGTAGTTTTGGTTGGTGGTTATGTGTTGTGTGTCTGTGAATGAGGCATTGCCAGGTTTTAAGTATTTTACCTATGGCATTACCAATTTTTGAGCAGCTGCTTGGTTCTACACACGAACGCGCGGCTCGCTGTGTTTAGTTGCTGCTCGCAACTTTTCTCGGTTGTTGAATTTGTGCGCGAGGACATATATTTTGCGCGTGGATGTTAATATCTACTAGCGTGCAAGTTTTATCACGCGCGAGTTTTGACATAAATCTAATGCCATATTTATCTTTCATGTGTGCATACAGTCCCACTGCTGTGTGTGGTCAGCTGGTGCAGACTCTGCTCAGCAGCTGTTTGTAGGGAAGTTCAAGATAGGTAATGAGTGTAGATGCACTCGATAAACTGGATCCCCTACGCTTCATCTCCATCCAACACTTTGATGTCCATCTGTGGACAAGTGTAAACCACCCGTACCATCCTTCACAAAATGCTGTTTTGATTTCAGTTGCATGTCCAAGATTTAGATTTGCAGATGAACAAAGCTGCATCTTTTTATTTTTTCCTGGAGCATTCCAGAAGATAAAGAGCTTCCTCTGGGAGACTGAGTCATTTCGAGGTGTGGATTTCATTAGTTTAGACGTTATCTACAAAATGGGGAAAGGAGGAGTGGGGAAAGTTCAATTTAGATTAGGATCCAAACCATCAGTCTGATTTTATATTATTTTCTGTAATTCATGTGCAGCTGTAGTAGCTTGTGCTCTCACTGTGTAGATCTTTATGAGAAATGTAACAATGCCTAGCACTCATCCCTACAGAGCCTGTATTATAACAGCTGTTTATTGTAATTGTAGCCAATCAGTAACTTGCTATGGCAGCTTTACCATTCACACAGCTTGATATCAGCATGACTCTTGGTTTGCCTTCCAGTCAAGCTCATAAATATGCTGTTATCCTTTTACATTATTGCTGGTCCCATATTTCCACAGTTTGAATATGCCAGTCGGGGCTTGTGGCACGGCTTCCGTTCTTCAGCCCTTGACGCGTTCTCATTTTTCAGAAACACTTGTAGACACAGCACTTAATCCACTCTTGGTTCCCAGATGTGTCAGATGCGCCGTTGAGCGGCGGTGCTGAAGGATCGCAAGGAACGCAATTTTGCAGGGAGGGAAGAGAGGAGTTATTTGAGGTCAGTGAGGGGGAAATGTGTGAACAGTAAAACATTTCACCTTCCTGGAGGCTGTGTCAGAGCACTTCTATCTGAGCTGGGAGCGAGGCAGGAGTGAGGGGAGGGCTGGTGAAATTCATGGTGAAAATGATGGCAATCGACTGACCTGTGACACCGCTGAGATCGCACTGGAGGACTAAATGAGGTTATTACCCTTCTGCTACTACTCACAGACAGAAATGTGAGCAGGATTTTCTAGGAGCCTTTACTGTGTGAGATGCCAGGATTATTGCTGGTTTTTGGGAGTAGCAGGGAAGTCCATATATAGCTGTTGTTTGGGTGAGAAGACGTTCCCAAGGTCTCGCTTGAAAAATTTATTCCGTAAATTCGGTTTATTATAACATTTTAGAGGCCAGATATACTTTAGTATGCTCATGCTAAGAATTTCTCTATCATGCAGTGCCAGCTTTCCTCTGAATCTGGCACTGGTTTGCATCCAGTATAAAGGAATTTTGCAGACACACTTCATAATTGACTTATGTGATATCTCATAATAATCAATGACAAACGAATTATTTTCTTTTTGTCAAGGAGGAATAAGTAGAGTAATATTAGTGCACTGCAAAAAAAGAAAATAGGGAGCTTAAACAAATTTCATTTAGTAGCGCTATTTAGGTAAGTGCGCCTTTAAAGGTGCAACAATGTGAAATGTGAAAGGTGTTGCTCATAGCTATAACCCACAGATTGTCATCCAACTGACAGGTCCCCTCAGCTCTACAGAGCTCATTGTTTTGGTTTTAGGACCCCCAACTGAGCTGTTTTGGTTTCCAGCAAAAAAAAAAACCAAACAGCTGTCATAAAAACACTGTACACCAGCGGCCCAGCAACAAATGGCAGAAAGCCGGGGTTAGCAGCTAGCACATCAAGACAGCGGAACCTCTAGCAGCTTAAGTGCCAGACATTGTCCTCAGGTGTTGGTGTGGACCAAAACAGAGCTCGAAGCAGAGTGAATATTGGACTTCATCAGGTGGCCAGAAACACAACTCCAAATGAATGCCAGTGTTGATTAGTATCTGCTGTCTGTGTAAATAGGCAACTGTTTGGTAACACGGTCACTATTAACAAAGGCTGGTAATATGTTATTGTGTGTATATAAGTTTACATTGTGCCCTATGTGTCAAAAAATCTATCAAGACTGCTTTAAAATTATACACATTATCAAAATGTACGGACAAGGTGAAATATTAATTGCGCTTGTGTCCTCTGAACATGTACTTCATCGCTTTAATTGGGTGACTATGAAAGTATACTTCCAGCAGGTCACATTGTTGCAGTGTGGCTAAAATCTCAAACTGGCCATCTAAATTGAGCCATTGTAAAACCAGAGGAATGGCTGTTCCGTGTGTCTAATTTCTGTAAACTGCTTACTCTGCTTCACTGACCATGTCGCCTTTCCTGCCTTTTAAAATCACTGATAGCTCCACAGTCACATTCTCACAGCTTGTGACCAAACCACGACTCCTGTCACCGTGCTGCTCCTTCAATAAAACAAAAGCACACACACAAGAGTCACCTTTCCACTTATATTTGCATTTTTTGTTTTCTCATGACTTTCTAAATGTTTATAATTTTCCGTTTGGAAGCTTTGTTTTTGTTTTGGTATATTTAGCCATTCCTCGTCCTGGGCTCAGTGCCCGCTTGACAGACAGTCTCTAATTAGCACAGCAGAAATACATATTTAGAGCTGTGTGGCTTTGGAGACTCTCTTTATTTAAGTCACCAGGGAGAACAATGGAGGAAACAATGATGGCCTGCAGCAGGCAAGGTCTTCACAGCACTGACTCAGTGCACATCTTTACAATATGACTGTCCCGTTCAAATTGAGATACTGTAAAACAACCCATTCATTGCAGAGGCTAAAAACTAGTTCATTTTCCTTAGTGACAGGGAGTTGATTGTTGTGCTTCTGGGTTTTACACACAATATTAATAGCTGTGGTGCCATGTCTGGTAAGGATTTAGTTTAAGCAAATGTTTTTGGCACATCTGTTCCATAAATAATAATGAATCTTAGCTTAAATGAGGAATATTGTGGCTGCTTGTAATTAAGACAAGTGTTTGTTCTCCCTAATCATGGGTGACACGGGTGATTTAAGGCTTAATAATAGACATTTTGGGAACAAACTCCCTGTGGGAGTGTTGATAAGAGGAAGTTGTGTCTTAATACTGATAGCTGTTTTGGGATTATGTCCTCCATGGAGCCAGGCTTGCGCAGGAAGTGTGGGTGCGGCTAGCAGACATTTCCCTTGGCTCCCCGCTTTAAAAGTGAAACTTGAATCAAAGCCTAAACACATTCACTTGTCTGCAATTCACAAATGAGTAGCTAAGCTGTAGATTGATTCAGACTGGGAATTTATAGTTTATACCAATTAGTAAATGTTCAGTAATGTCCCTTTTGCTGTTAAAGTTGCATATTAGCATATCAGAGATGTGTGCAATGCAAGTGGTGACACTTCATTTCACGTACACCGGACCTGCACAGGCACATGGGAGAAGTTCGCCTTCATGGCTCACTGCCTGGCAGAAATCCCTGAGGGCAAAGTTTTCCCACTTACCTGCCGCAACTGGATTTGTCTCTTTGCAAAGATGAGTGCTATCTTCAGGTGCAGCAAATATTATTAATGCTTTTTTATTAACTGGCCCCTGGCCTCCTGTCATTTTGCAGAAGTGGCCCCACGCAAAGCAGATTGGGAATTCCTGATCTACAGCCTGTGAGGCTGTACTTAACGCAAACGTTAGTATGCTAACATGATCACAATGACAAGGCCAAACCGACCCGTTTCATCCCCATAACTCAAAAGTCAGCGAAAAGTATTTTATTTTGTCCTTGTCGATTTGGCCAATCATAAACATGCCATTTAAAAATAATTGAAATTTACTTATATCTGATTGGTTGATCTGGCCATATACAAACTGGATACGTAGCGGGGAGAGCAGTAGCAGCAGTTATTTTGCTGTCAGTTCACATCATCACTACTCAGTTGCTTATACTCTCATTGCCAGCCTAGTTCATGCTCATACTCAGTGACTCCGGTGACAATACCTTAGTTTTAGTCTTAGTTAATCCAACCGGTCCTGCAAGAGACCCAACCCAAAAGGGACCCGACTTCAGTCAGACCTGGTCCAAGTAGACCTGATCCGAATAGACTTGAGGATAGTTCATATATTGTAACATACTGTTTTAGTTGAAATAGAGTGTGTGTCTGTAGACTTATATGTCAAAATAAATTGTTTATTGTTGATGGCAAAAGAAGGCACCAGATGATGTCCAGTCCCAACCAGTGAGTAAAATGTTCTGTGTGCACCACTGAACCAGCACCTATACACATCTTAAAATATCAAGGGAATACAATCCTGCATGATAGAATCTAAGAAGGGGTTAATATTCTCACTATAGAGTCAACTTTCCTGAACATTACATCTGCACTGGAATGGAGTCAATCATTGATTGGACCGTTCATCCTTCAGTCCAAGAATGCAGTTTTTCAAAACATAGGCTGAGGCATTTCCTTGATAAATATCTGTTAATATTTTTACATTTGAAACTGTACACTTAATTCCAAGTAATGTATATTTCTGTTGCCATGGTCATGGCTGCCATTAACATGTGATTTCAACCCTGACTGAATGAATTTGTCCGTGCTGACCTGCTCCCATAATTCTTCCATGTTCCCTGTCACTCAGCAGTCAGCGGCGCAGCCCAGATGTGTAGGTGTAAACATTCTGGTAATTAGGCCAGAACTTGCTCTGATCTCCTTTCAAAGGCACTGATGGCTACAGGCACGCCCTCTCTCTCTCTCTCCACGATCCCAACACCCAGCCACTAACCAGCCCTACACCCAAGGCAAATATTTAGGGAAATAGCAATGAGCCCTGTGTTATAAACACACAAAAACACACACACACACACACATGCCTGCGTTTGTAGTAGTACACTTGTGAGAACCTTCTACTGATCATTCCGTCATTGCAAACTCTGATGTTATTCTACCTCTACACCTATCCGCCTAGCAAGTCCATCAGTTATGTGACCCATTGTTATATTATTAAGATAAATTGTAAGAAAGTGTATGGTGCAAATTAGAAGTGGAAATGAAAAAAACATTGTCTCGGAGAATCTGACAACCAGATTTGTGTGCATAACGTTAACGTGGCAGCAGGGCCCAAAGCATGGAAATGTCGGTCTGTTTGTCTGACGTTCAGCCAGTTTATCGATTCTTCTGTTGCTCCATGCGGCTGGCTGTCCGTGGGCCTAACACTCGGTCTAGTGTGGAAACGCTCCACAAAATGAAATTTGGTACAAACTTATGTAGACTTTGGCAAATCCCTGACTTTTCAAGTTTGTATGAGCAAAGATGGATACTCTATTACTATGCTAATGTTTGCACTTAGCTCAGAGCCTCAGTACAGATGAGCCTGAAGTGCAGCTGAGGAACAGCAGCTGATTTGAATTACAGTAGGTAACAACAGGAACATTTTACCAGCTTTAAAGTCAGACTTTACTTTTGTTTTTTGCATTTTTGTGCCACCAGCGATATCAAAGTTGGCTGTATTGTCTCTCAATTCTTTCCCAATTTTTCCACCAATGGGTCAAAAAATGTCACTTTCATATCATATCAAAGCTAATGGCCAGATTCTACACGTAATGTACCTACAAACATGTCCGTACGACCAGCTCCTCACTGTAGGGAATTATTCATGGTATTCAGTGAAGCCTCGTGGGTGTTTCCCCTAACAAAGATGCCACGGAAGGCTAAGTTCAGTCTCTCTGGAGATGCTTGCCAGTCGGACTGACTGGTAATAATACCATGTGAATGAGAACTGCTTGTTTAGGATCCAACAAGCAACATGAGAAACTGACCAATAGGTGCTGAAAGAATGAAAATAGAAGCAGATTTAAAAGTCTAACAGACTCTGGTGGTTATAATGTACTTATGAAGCCTTATGAGCGCTGCTGTTCTGCTTCTGTTATGCTTGACGAGCATCCCCCACCTCTTCTTGTTTGTCAAAAGTCTGTCCATTTTGTATTTTATGGTGTCATTTTTGATTTACATGTCACTTTGCTCGCTGGATTGTTCATCTGAATCCCAACTGTCACAACTAGCTGGAGCCCTCAAGTCTCATTATCTGAAAAAAGGAATCTCATTTGTTGACAGTCAAAGGCAGAACAGCACAGGTGGAACTAATAACATTAATAATTGTTCCGTTCCAGCAATTACTACGATGCACTGCAGCAATTAATAACGGTATTTCACACAAGGGGGACTAATTGACAGGAGGGGGGACGGGTTCTAGACACTGGTGGGGGTGAAGAAGGGAAGAGCAGAGCAGAGGTTGGGGTGAAATCTGATTGGTTGAACTGAAAACCCCCTCAGTGTTTCATGAGGCAAAATGTCTGTTGTGAGAAACAGGTCTATAGGCCTTTTCATGGAGCTGTAATCCTATCTTTAATCAAGAGCATGCTCTTTTGGTTTGAGAGCATACTTTATTAATTTCATGTTCAAATGATGTAATACTAAATAAAGACCTAGTAATAAAACCCTGCTCTTGCACACAAATAGCACCTGCTTGTGCTTGGATTTGCTCTGCTTCTGCACTTGGATGTGTTTTTTACCTCATTTTTTACATCACTTAAGTTCCTCTTTTTCGCCATTTATTCATCATCATATTGGTCTTTAAGTCCCCTGATGTGGTTTGTATAAAGTGGTGCCATTGGGTTTTCCCACAGTAATTAAGGTCCCTTCTAAATATACTGACACTTTTACTATACGTCGCAAATTAAATTTTTGCAACTCCCCTCCCTCCCCTCTGTCTGACTTTAAATGTATTCATATTTGTGTTTGTATGGTTATTCGCATATTCACCAGTGTTACTTGCACTGAAGGCTGTTTCTCATCTGCACATACCCTGTTTGACACATGGCTAAATACAGCTGAGCCATTCTTATCTAGCCACTCCTCTGCCCTTTGCTTGCCTTCAGACGTCCTCTCATCGTTCGCAGGGTTTACATGAAGAAGATGCGAGCTATTTTCATCAAAGGAGATTGCGCCGAATGCTCTGCAGTTTTCCTTTCCCTTTTTAAACTTGAATGCTAGTGCAAAACCTGTTAATATTTAATACTCTCTCTCAAACACACAAATTCACGTACTTTACCTGAGCAGGGACATCAACCACTCAGAATGAATGTGTACAGTGACAGTTTGATTGGTGATGACAGCAGTACTTTCCCAGCCATAATCTAGAGCCTTTTAACAGAACCTGATATCCTAAAAGACTTTATTCATTAAAGCAGGGGGAAAAAACACAGCCTTCAAATATTCAGAGAGTATTATTCACAGAACTCGTGTCACCAACTGAAAGGATAATGTGAAAATATACTGTATGATTTAGTTTTATAGTTTCTTTTTTCTCTTTGGCATCCCCATACATGTATGTCTCCCACGTTTTCCATAATTGATTCTCACCACATTCCAGCGAGACACGTGCCAAGAAGCCGGTCTGATTAAGAGTACAGGTATGATCCAGAATATCATCCAGCGCTGTAGGTTTGTGAGAATTTGTAGCTAAGCTTTGGACCAGATCCTTCCAGCTGGAGCAGCAGAGGAGCGTACAGCATCAGCTGAAGATAAGCTCACTCAGAAAACGTCTCAGCAACAAATTATAGACAGCAACAGAGGAACATTTGAAACCACAGATGGCAAAACCCTGACTTCTAAACTGTCATGCTTTCAGCTCCAAGTCGCAGCGTGATTAATTACTATGAAATTAATTTGCATCTTTGCATTCACAAATTGGCCAACCCTTGTGTCGAATCAGTCTCGTTTGACTGCAGTATCTTATGAGGGCCAATTTGCTCAAACGAAACCATTTTTCGATCCTATGCTAGGGAATGAACACAGAATAACAGGAGTACAGTTGCATCAGGTATCCTGACTCACTCTGTATCACTCATTCCTATTACTCACCAGACAGACTGCGAGACGTGGCATCGCCTTCGACTTTCACCTCCCACAGGAAGTGTTTCAGAGATCAATTGAAGGAAGATATGAAGACAGTATTTCATTTTGCTGTTATTTTACTGGATGTTGATTCACAGATGTTTGGAGATGAACACCAGCCATTACTACCACACTGTTTTTTTGCCTGTGGACTCTGCGGATTGCTCATCCCTGTTAAATTATTGTGTTTCCCATTACGAGACCTTGAAAATCACCGTGCTATGCTAGTACTACAGTACATGTCCTTATGTGACCTCAGCAGCGCCCGGCGATATGGCCTCAAAGAGCATGTCACTGATGTAATTACACATCTGTTGGCTTTTTATGCTCCTTTCATTCGTAAATCCCCATTTTTGCCATGTAAAATATTTGCTCAGGTCAGTCATAATCACAGTGTCACTGGTGTGGACACTGACCTGCACACAGCTTACCACGCCCCCAGAGTTCAGTATATTATTTTCCTCTAAAGATGTAGCAAAGACTCATCTGGTGTGTGTGATCTATTTATTTTTCTTTTTTTTCAACTTGCTTTTCTTTGTTGTTGCTTTCTGAGCATCCTGTCTCTGCTTGTCTGTTCAAGCACTTTGTAAACTCGGTTTTTAAAGGTGCTATATAAATAAAGTTATTATCATTATTATTATTACCCCACAAGATCACCAAGATTATATCATATAAAACTGCATATATCTCACTTTCCTGTTTTGCACAACTATGTGCTGAATCCTCTGTAGAAGAAGAACACCCTTGTTTCATTGTAGTAACCTGCCTTTAACTGACCTGCCAGCAGTAGCTTTTCCCTCACACAGTGTTCAGCATGGACCTTGAACAGCTCGGCCCCCCCGTGTAAGATCAAGTATGCAGGCAGCAGCCCAAGACAACGCAAACGCGAAACCTCAAGTGGCGTACCTCCCTGTGTGTTCCTCGTTTCCATCCGTGTCGTCCCATCTGAACCAGACTGACAGCTGAGCCTTCACTCTCTCTTTGATTTGAACCTCAGAATTTGACCATAAATTGGGTTCCCATGTGAAGGAGAACGACATCCACCCCATGCTGATGTAGCCCCTAATTACAGTTTATGGTTTTCCATGGATTCTGACCAAAATGTTGCGCTGCAGACTTTGAAAATGAACAGTATGTGGACGGCTACATGTATTCCAAACTTCTAATGGGATTTCAAGACAAATGCTTTTGATTCTGATGTTTATAATTGTCTGTGGTGTCGTACCGGGCTTCAGATTTCTTTTGTGTCTGTATTGGACAGAGTGAGAGTGAAGAGGCAGAAATTGGTGAGCGAGGGGCATGCATGACCTGCAACCATTCATCTACCGAGATGCCACCAGACCTGATTCATCAAAGTCATCAGACATTCTGAATGTATTTTCTGTATTTTTCAATATACAAAAATGTATACATATAAAATAAATAAAAAAAAATGCATATATGTCAATATGTATAATTTATTGTCCAGTAATTCAACATTTATCTTTTTGTTAGCCTTTAAAATACTTTTTATTAAAATTATATACACAATGGACTATATGTAATATGAAAGTGGTCGCTCATAGTGATGAGCCCACAGAGAATTATCACCTGACACTTCAGCTCCCCTCGGCTCTACAGAGAATTGTAGTGTTTTTCAGATCATTGTTTTTGTGTTATGGCCCTCAACTTTGTATTGCTCCCTTTCACAGTTCTCATCAGCATTGTTTCAGTATTGTTGACAGCAGGCATCTGTTTTCACAAAAAAGCTCTGATAAACCTACTGTGCGCCACCTGTTCAGCACCAAACTACAGACAAAGTTAGCAGCTAGCTGGTGAACATAGCAGAGCATTTAGCAGCTAAAAGCAGATATATTTCTGCTTTTGTAGAGACCAAAGAAGAGCTGAATGGAGAGTGAATATTGGACTTACATTCATTGGGCGGTCAGAAACACAACTCTAAATAAATGCCAGTGCTAGAAATAGGCAACTGTTTGCTAACATTTGCTTTAACAACTTTTACGGCTACAATATGTAAATTATGTATTTACAGTTGCCCTCAAGTGGACAAAATAAAAAATCCTTTAATGCCACTTTTAGCCAGTTCAATGACAACAAAGAGTGCAAATGTATTTCTCTCAAAACATTTCTTCATTGTGTGAAGATGAAAACTGTTAATCACAAAGTTGGGCTGGACTGGAAACAAATGCGCTGTCCTTACTTTGGAGAACAGTTTATTTTATTTAAATAAAATGAATGCTTAAGAACATGTTTTGCCTTTATTTAAGTCTCCCAATCAGATCTTCTTCTTTGGCTATGGGATTAACCTAGAGTCTTTAACCTAGAGTAACCTATAGCCTAAAGCATTTGATTGGTTGAGCTTGTATGGGGTGGCACATAGCCGGAGGGAAACACTGTCTGAGGGACTTAAATCGGGGAAAAGATGTCTCCCAGCGGATAGTGAACACATTGGTGTTAAATCTTTCCCCTCTCTCATCCCCATATTGCAGCTTTAGATACCTTAAAAATCCTCCACAATTTGGCTTTTACACATACACATTCAGATGACTGATCTGTTCTCCTCTGTTCCCAGAGCTCAAGAGAATTTCAGTCTGTAGGGGTAACAGGTTCGATCAATTTAAGACTATCAAGAGTTATCAAATGTGATCTCAAAAGTAGGAAGCTGATAGTGGATTAATTGATCAGAAGTCTCATCAATGGTTTACCCTGAATTGTATATTCTAATCCTGGACTAAAATACTCATTACAGGGACACTCATTAGATTATGCGTGCATAAATCCAACCGTAATGCAATTACCTTTAGATTTAAAACACCACATAATACCTGTTACTCTCCGAAAAGTTAGGGGTTCTTGACCTGACAGAGGCTGGTTTCTACACAAAATCCAAGCAAACAATTTCAGGAACACTTCTTGGTACAATATATACAAGTTTATTATACTTCAGGAGTAATAAACAAATAACCAAGGCTACTTGAATTACCACAATGAAATATAAACAGGAAATCTAGCTAGTGGG
>JAVQJF010029204.1:0-23730 GCA_036023855.1 Gadopsis marmoratus | reverse complement strand
CATTTTCACACATGGATTGGCCTCCACAGAGTCCAGACCTTAACCCCATTGAGAATCTTTGGGATGTGCTGGAGAAGACTTTGCGCAGTGGTCTGACTCTCCCATCATCAATACAAGATCTTGTTGAAAGATTAATGCAACTCTGGACAGAAATAAGTGTTGCGACATTGTAGAAGCTTATCGAAACAATGCCACAGCGAATGCATGCCGTAATTAAAGCTAAGGGCGGTCCAACGAAATATTAGTGTGTGACTTTTTTTTTGGGCCGGGCAGTGTATATATATACCCTGTTTCAACAGGGTTGTGCAGTTGCACATTCTGAAAAACCAGTATTACAGTTTTGTACAACCAACAATAAAAGCACCAGGGAAATGACTGCAAGTACGGTATATAAAAAAAAAACAAAAAAAAAAAAAACAAACAAACAAAAAAAAGAGATAAATGATACAAATTTTGCTGTAACAATATTAATGTATAAAAAGATTGATGACAATTTTCAGCATCTTACTGATATATTACTTTGGTAAAAAAGAAAACAAATGACCTTCACTCGACATCATACTCATTATACGACTCGTGTTTTTAGAGAGTAGCACGGTTGGTTGGTTGACATACATATTCAGGGGAGTGTGAAGATATTTGGCGTGTGAGCGATTGCGGTGGGCCGATCTGGGCCAAAATACCAGGGCTGTTTTTTTTTTTGTCCCAGTCGGGGGTTGGCTAAATATGCCTGCTCTGATGAGATTACTTTTTCCATCACGTATTTATTTTGTGTAGTTTGTTTTTAAATTATAAACAAATCATTTTCTAAACATTTAGGGGCCCCTACCAAGCTGGGGCCCCATGAATTACCCAGATTTACCCCCCTTAATGACACCCCAGCACATCTCAAAACTTAACAATGGCTTGTCACAGCCATATGGTGAGGAGCAAGTATCTCGACACCATTTAACAAAGATACTCACATATACACACAAACAAAAATAATCCCAGCACTTGTCCCTCTCTTTTCACTCTCAGACGTGAAAAAAAGAGCTTTGTTTAGTCTGGCAGGGTTCCTTCTAGCACTGTTTGACGGAAGCGATATCAGTGCAGTCGGCGACTACATTTAGCCAGTCGCTTGTTTAGTCATGCCAGTTTCACACTTGCCATAAAATAACCCCACAGTGGCTTGAACAGAGGATGTCAGCATCATGTGAGAAGCCCAAGCTATGCTAATCCATACCAAAGAACAAACACAGGCACACTGCCCAGAGTAGGCTGGTGCGACATGGTTGACGAAAAAACGAGCGACTGCATAGCTTCAGAGCGGCAACAGAGAGCTGGGCATGAAAAGAGAAACTCTCAGGACTAATTGCAGTACAACCCACACAAAACAACCGGTAAGATTACTAAAATGAAAAGGTCACTGACGTAAGCGAGGGATAATTTTAGGAAGTGTTCGAAGAAAACCACATTTGAACATCCAAATGAATGAAAGGCTCTATATAGTTAGGTAAATGGAAACACAGACTAAGTGCGGACTAAACCTACTGTGAAAAGTACATCCGATTGTGAGCTTGTGACCCTCATGTTCTATGTGTACATATATCACCTGGTTCTCATGACAGGGACCTTGGCAGTACTCCGTCAGGCTCTCCACAGTCTGGTTGATGAGTCCTACGTTCTTCTCATTGATGTACAGTCCCAGCAGCCCCAGTCCCCCCGTGGTGCTGCCACAGATGCAGTCCAGAAACTGAAGCGTCTCGCACACCAGATTATAGTTGTTCTTGTTATTCTGGTTGCGAAGAAAGTTCTGGAGATGGATGGAGATTACATACATTAAGTAGGAATATCCTTGTTTCTCAGGACTCATGTTGTTCCCATTGGAGTTGGGTAGTGTGATACATCATTGTCATCAAGACAATGTCTCACTTTAAACTACAAATAAGAGAGCCAACAACGGTCACACTTGATGTCGAACAAATGTCCAACAGAGTTGAAGCAGGCTGATTTGCCGTGGTCTCAGGGGACAGTTGGTATCACAAACACTCCTTTAAGCTTCTACTCAGGGAATCTAAAATACATTTTTTTCCAACATTTTCTTTATTCTTTCTCTGAAGTGAGAAATAAATAGTATATCAAGTTAAGAGTTGTGAGGCTCAGTCTACTTTTGCCTTTTTTTTAAAGCACGTAAGCAGCCAGACAATTCCTCCGTGTCTTTGGAAGGAACAGAAACGTCTCAATGAATTGATCATCTGTGCTGCATGGCTAGCAGTAAATCAATATCTTGCACCTACACTGGGTCAAGGTGGACGAGAAAGAGCGTTTTCAGCACGGAGCCAACTATTGTTTAGCGAAGGCCTGTCCCAGTTCGCGGTGTAAACAGAATCAGAGCAAGGAGGAAGTCTTCTGTCTAGGCTGCTGGAGCTAGCCATTACAAAACACCAACACACTCCTCATAGTGAAACCAGACCAAGACATAGCAGATGTAGAAACAGCTGCATCAGGAAGTCCTACACATGGCGCCTATTTTCTACATGGTTTCGTTTCTGTATAACCCAGTGTGGTGATAGAAATTTAGAACACAGGTCAGGAAATGTCAGCTCGTCATGGGCCGAAGGGAGCGGGGGTTTAGGCAAAACAAAGGCTCAACAAACTGGTGTTAGGGCTGACCTGCAGATCTCGGTTGTGGTTCTCACAAAGCAGCTGCATGAGGCGCAAGATGGGCTGCATGATGGTGATGATGACGCTCATCTCGCCTTCCTCCTGGCCCTTATCGGCGGTCGGAACGGGTGAGCCATCAGCGGCCGCTTGGTGCTCTTCGGCTTCAGCCTCACGCCGGTAGGTAGTGAAGGCCTTCTTGGTGATAGCGGAGGCCTCCACTAGCTGCTCCTTCACCTCCTCGGTCACCACTGCCACCACCGGCACGTCTTTGACTGAACACAGGTACGGGAGAGAGTGTCAAACACAGTCATTTGGAGATGTTATCATGTGACAAGTCACGTATTAATGTACTGATTCGAATCATCATGTGTCAGTTTCTGTAGTACATAGGGCATTTAGACACTGGGTATTCCGTTTTTGCCAGTTTGATGGACTTGTGCGATTCCCTTAAGAAGATTATTGTAACATTTAATCACCTAAACTCCTGACCCCTCACCTTTCTTGCGAGCTGGAGTGTCTTTGTCTGGTGGCTCCTCATCCTTCTTCTTGCTGCCCAGGTCACTAGTATTGACCGACACGGTGGCCTTGATCTCCTGCTGAGCTAGCTTCATTCGCTCATTAAACACCTTGAAGAACTTTTCGGACTTGTTGTCCCCCGTTAAACGATGGTAGAACGACCGCTGCAGAAAAAATAAGAAGGAATTGGCCAACGGGTGTAATATGTACCTCACTTTCAGCCATATCCAAGTGTCTCTTCCACTTAATGTGCATTAAAGAATGGTTACTGGTTAGCTGCTCCAGGCGGAGGAGTTCACACACCACCTTCTGGTTTCTTACTTATATTTAGGAATTATGCTGATTTAAGGTGGTTGACTTTCAGCACCAGCATGTTGCTGATGTTTATTCTCAAAATTCATCTTGATCAGAGAATAATAAGAATAATTGTAATCATATAGCAGCTTTTAAAAACAGAGTTTACAAAGTGCTTTGACAGAAAGCAACAACAGGACAGTTAAAGACAAATAAAATAAAATAAAGCAGACAAAAATAAGATAAACATAAGAGTAATAATACAAATAAAAATAATTAAAACTCACGAAAGACTATATAAAGATGACATCACATGAAAGGAAGTCTATAAAAGAAAAAAAAAAAAAAGGAAGGTCTTGAAGGTCTTCCAGGTCAGAGGACATGTTTTATTTATTAACTTCTTGCTGCCACTTCTCATCGTCGTCTTATTGTCGCTCTTATAGTTTCTATGCAGTGCTGAGAGCCAGAGGTTGTGTTAGAAGCAGTCACGTAAGCCTCCTCTCACAGTGCCAGGAAGCCTCACCGTGCTCACCTGATTTCACACCATCTGCTCCCTGGGTCTAACACATTTCTGGCACCCTGAGAGCTGTGCTGGGTGTTGACACTTACAAACAGGCACGCATCAGCAAAGGCAAGATTTGGTGTTTACATGCAGCCAAACTCAAATACATACGTGCACACACAAAGGCGGAGCTGTGTACTTCTCTGAGGACACACGCACCTATTTTACAAGTGTGCATGTGCAAACACACAAAGGCTTGCAACACATTTACTACATGCAGGCAAACACACAGCTGTAGAAACAGGTTTTTAAAATTGACCTCACTCCTGTTGCAATAAAAAAAAAAAAAAAAAACTACAGTTGCGGGATTGTACTAGACCACAAATTTCTGCTTTTATGAGGTTTTCAACTATGCAACAGTAAAGGTTTGCATGAGTGCGAGGCTCGTGAAGTCAAGGTGAGCAAGGAAATGTTCTGCCTATAGCCATCTTGTTTGCGTGGAGCTGTTGTTTTTCTGCAACAGGCTCATATGTTCTGTCCCATTTTCCTCTCCACAATCCCTCCTTACATAAGACCTGTAATCAGCTGAGTGGTTACAGTCGGGGCACACAGCGCCTCAGCTTTAACACTGTTACATCAGCCCACAGAGTGCGAGCAGTGGAGAGAGGGAGAGAGGAAAACCCTGCCCTACTTTTGCCGTTCCAGAGCGGCACGAAGTGTTCGTGTGGTGCGAGAGGGAGGGTCCCGAAAGTAGGAGGGGAGGTAATCACATAGATAGATTCTGGGACCGTTTTGAAAGCCTGTTACACAACACTACTCCTTCCAGGTTTAGCTCAACTCAGCGGAGTTTCTAAAAGAGAGGGAAGACATGCAAAACAGTGAAACAACATGCAAGGGCAGAGCCCAGCACTAATGTGTTACCTGCAGATACTCTCACTAAATAGGTTTCATAGTTTCAGAGTCACCTGACTGAAGTCCCAACGGATGCAGAAAACTTAATGTATTGCGCAAATCTGAGTTGTTTCCTTTTCTCTCTTATGCAAACAGGTTTTTCTTGCATGTTTTTCAAGCTGTTAACATCATGATGTTGACAAGACGGGGCCATTCATTGATTGTGATCTATTTAGGAGTCAGCAGAAGACCTTTGCAAGCAGGCAGACTTATCCAGACAGAGACAACGGCTCCAGGACAGCAGCTTTACCACATTAAATACACCTCATGACTATGGCCATAAAAAGTCCATTTCTGCACCGGTCTGTCATATAGCCAACGGCAAAAGAAACAGCATGCACAATTGCTGCCCTTTGCTCTGCCTACAGAGTCCGTCAAACTAGGGCTGGGTATCTCACTGTGGGTACCGCAGTACATTTTGGTACCAATCAAAATGTCTCTGTAGCACAGAGTATCAAAAACAGTTGCTATTAAATGTTTGCTTGGATCAGTTCCCTTTACTCTTTAAGGGTCACAGGTTAAAGCCACTATTTTGTCAGGTTTTTTTTTTCCCCCACTGTACTTCATTGCATTATTTCATGGCTGCTTGTGTTTCAAAAACATTTAACCTTTTAGAAGGTTAAACTCTTAGAGGTTTGACTTGTTTTATTTAACAGAAAAAGGCATATTAAAAAGGTACTGAAAATATTTATTATTTGTGCAGAATTGCAGGTATTGTGTCTCAGCACCGGTATAAAATTATTTAAACGATAGCCAGCTCTGTGGTTGACATGAAAATACATTCAATAAATCAGCTTTTGGCTCATGACACATGAGTACATGGTTATGAGGTCCTTTACCCAGTGAGTTCTACTTTTTCTCTTCTGTACTTCAGCAGCGAAGTGTCCCATTGTTGCTTTTGTGCTTGTTTAAAAAAGGATTCCACTTCTTAGCAGATCTGACGAGCGATCACGTAATGTGATAAGGCAGAACTTACATAAGGAAACTGGTTCCAATATCAACTTTGATAACCATTTTGAATAATGTTTACCAAATGTAGCAATCACTTCTCCCCATTGACCGCTGAGTCATTCTTTAAAGAAAATGGTCAGTCAGCCAATCAGCTTCAGCTTTCCCCCCCTGAGGCAGCTTAGTCCTCTACGTGTCCCACTACAGAGCCATTAAACCTTCTGGGATCTCTGGTGATCCTACAGCCGCCAGTCATGTTCAGCACAGCAGGTTTAGTTCGACTCATGTTTCACTCTCCAATTCCACAGATTCAACATGGAGGCAACAGCAGGGGCCTCCTTGCTGATTATTCTGCGCTTCCACTTTTCTCTCCATTCCCTGTCAGCTGCCACCCCAGCTCCTGGCATCAACACGGGCTGGTTATGTAAGGCCCGTTTATACCACGAGCGCTCTATTTCTTTTTATCCGTCTCCCGCCTTTCCAGCCTGACACCTTGGTGAGTGACAAAGCCATCTCTGTGCTTATTGGAGGACTTTGGTGGCGTACTCCACCACGCCCAGCTGGTAACCACGGAGATTTGCTCTTTGAAGGTACGACAAGACTGCCAGATGGGAGGTTGAAATGAAAAAAAGATCATGACAACACACCATGTCTTTCTCTCGGGTGTGTGTTGTCATGATTCTGTGCAGGCAACAAGCCAAGCAAAGTCTAAAATGTATCCAGTGACTTCAACAATAACAAAAAAGTAAATGCACTCATCTGACTAAAAAGCGGCACAGGGCAGGACTGAAATAATTAAACATCTATAAAAACTGTAAACTGGGTTATAAAAAGGAGAATCCACAGCCCACTCTCTAGCTCGAAGAGAACTGGGAAGTTGATGACACTGATGCCTGGAAACTCACTTTGCATGAGCTTTTTAAAGCTTTCCAAGAGGTAGCTGTAAAGTGAACTTGAACCGAGCAGAGGTGGGGGGAGTGAATTATGTTTGGAAGAGGCTGAGGGGTAGCGGCGTGCCACAACAAGCCTATCGAGTGGTGGCACCTGTTTGTTCATGTGACAGTTGAGGATCTGAGGTCATGAAGACGGTGTTGAGTAGATGGATGGTTGGCTGGGAGGAGCCGAGCTTCTACGCTTCTTCTCTTACATAATACACACTCTAAGGGCTGTTTTTGGAATGAGCTCTCCAGCCTGTAAGTCTATCAGGAGTGTGTTTGACTGCGTGCTAATAGGGCGTACAGACGAGCATGCAAGAGTGTAGCTTTATGCTACGTGTATGTGGTACGTGTGTTAAATGTCTGCTTAAGTCACACTATAGTGGGGGTGTGAGCACTGGGGGGGGGGGGTGATGAGCAGCATACGTGTCACACAACATGTTATTTTGTCTATTTTGTCCACGGCGATCTATGCAGACTTGATTTATTTATGGAAGGTTAGGTCAATAACTAATGTCTGATGTACATGTGTGCCATTGTAGGACTAGGTCATTTATTGAGAGATTTCTTCAAAGACAAACTTTGCCAATAAGCATTTTCTTATGTTAAAAACATCGTCACCAAATGACTTACTTTATTTAGGTTTTTGTTGTTACTTTATGTATGCAGGTCAATTTTCAATTAGACTACCTAAGCAAGGGTCTCTAATACGTGACTGCAAAACGCAATGAGCAAATTGCTGGGATATGAGGGAGTGGTTTTCGCAGAGTTTCAAACAGACCTGCATTTGAGTTCTGACGTGTTACGCAAACCACCAAAGAATTATTTTCAGCGCATGGTCAAGACGCCAAGATAAGTAATGTTTAAAAAAAAGCCTAAAGTTTAAGCAAGTATTGAGATAGCATCAAAAGCATGTTTTGCCCACCCATTAGTGATAGTGTATAGATGAGGCGCATCAGTGACATCAGTGACACTTGTTTTTGTTTTTTTTTTACTGTGCAAAGACATCATACAGTACATGCTAGCTATCCTGTCAACAAGGCCTACCTATAACACCAAGTAAAATGCCTTAGGTAGCAAACGTTTGATGGTTTCAATTGAATGTGAACACCTTCAGCTGAACGCTTCGGCCTGCAAGCCGCCATCTCGCTTTGAGGCCACTTTGTCTGTTTATGATCACGGGGAGGAACAACAGTTCCACAGGGAGGGAGTCGCATGCACACACGGCCGGACCGGCTACCAAAATCAAACAGAGAAGATGGTTTGACTTCATTGACTGCTCAGGACTCCATTACTCGAGTGTATCTTTACATAGCAAATAGTTATGCTGCTATATGAATGCTCAAACTCTTACACGTGTGTATATACGTGCAATTTGCTGTTTTAGGTCAACAAGGAAACGAGTGAGTGAAACCTAAGCTGCAGTCTGGTATTACAGCCAAATGCAAGTCTTCCCAACAGCACAACATGTTTGTGCCTGTAAAGGATGTGAGCAGACCGCCCAACAAATTCAAGTATTAGGATTTAATAAAAAGGATAAACAAGAAAGCTGAATCCCGCAACTCAGTTCACCTGATGTTCCACCGTGTTATGTCATGGTAAAGGTTCTAATTGTTTTGGCCAGCAATGAAACATCTCTGGGGAGGGAAGCTGCGGTGGCCTGTTCAGTGTGTTACTCTTACACATCATGCAGGGGGAAAGGAAGGTGGGATTGTATCCTGACCCATTTCTTTTTGTATTCGCCTACACACTTACTCTGTCCTTCGGTGCTGCCATATCAAGTCCGGCTAGCACAGAGCTCTGGGCCCTGGATGAATTCATTCTGAAGCCGACTAACAGCTCTCCATCTCTCTCTTATACTTGCTTTTTCCCCAGAAATGTTGTTGGCTAATCGACGACTCTGGATTCCCTCAAAAACAAATAAAAAGACTGCTTGGAGAAATCAGTGGGCATGTTTTGAACCTGCTTTTCATTTAGGCAACAAGAAGCCTTCTGTACTAAAAGGGGGCAGGCAACCCATCGTTACGTAAGACAGGGAAATGTGGTGCATCTGCTGATATGTTGTAAATTCATTTTGGACCATGCGTGATCTTTCAACAAAGCTCACTTGTCCCTGTACCACGCCATTGAGGGAGAAAAAAAAAAACACCTAACTTAAATTCTGAAACAAGAAGCTTCTTCATAATTGTGTCTCCTCAAGTTCATTTTGAGGTTATGTTCTACCAGCAAATGCATAGTAGGAATACTGCCATGTTACACTAGGAGAGGTAGAAATTCTGACATTTACTGTAGATTCTTGGTCTCCCTAGATAGTGCAATAACTGACTCCAGTTCCTCACCTAAGCACTGTTTGAAATTGTGTAAAACATTTACACTCAAAACTGTGACTCAGACAAGACAAATAACTTTGCAAACATTTACAATGGCCTGGGGTGCACAAAACAAACAAAAAAGTCCCACGCCCAGTTCAAAATGTATGCCACAGGCTACTTTCAACAGTGGACACTTCTAATGCTTTTTCATAATGCCCTGACCTTAAAAAGGTCAAACACATGAAATGACAGCTAAGTCAATAAGTCAGATGAGTTGATCTGGCCTAAGGGAGGCTGCAGGGATTAGCTTTTCCTCAGGTAGCACTGCTGAAATCTATTGGATCTGTCCTGAGCCCTCTGAGGGGTTTTACCTTTTACTACTGTTTCCAACAGCAAAGCATGACCCAGTTTAGAGTTCGGTCGGAATGTTAGGAGGCCCAGGGCTCTGGGCTCATTCACCCAGGCAGGGAGGCAGGCAGCAGCTTATGTAACAGAAGTCATGTGAGTGCTGTTGTGTACATTCTGGGAAGTCAGGCCTTATCAGGTAACAAGTAAGGGTGGGAAAAATATAAATAGATTTGCATATGAATCAGTGATTCCTAGCATCTGTGCTTCTAAATCAATTCCCAAATGCCAAAAAAGTATTTTTGCACATTGTTAATAAAGTTGACTGAATGGAAAACCAAACACCGGGCGATGCACAGCGCTAGAGTTATCTTGTAGTTCTTCACCTTCAAAAAAGGCAGGCGATTGGGCACAATTTGGATTGAAGTGTTCTCTACTAATGGAGACATAATGGAAGGTGTGAGCCTGCATGCATACATGCACACTGAACTGTCTTCTTACGGCAGTGACACGAGAGCCTGCGTAAGATCCCTGGTTGGCACACCGCTAACTTAGGCTAGCATCTTCAACACAACGTCTGCCTGCTAAGTTAACTTTAAGAGCAACAAAGCAAGTTATTAGATATAGTTACATATTTTGGTAGACATAAAACCATATAACCACTACACATTAAACCAGTGAAAATGGTCAGTTTCATAACGCATTTCAGAGGTGGAAAACCCTTTAAATAGTGCACCCTTTCTATTTATTAAAAATCGAGAATCAGGTTTTGAATCAGGAATCATTTCTGGAACGAATCATGACATCAGTAATCGGATTTGAATCGATGGATAGTAACAACACTTTGCAAATAGAAGCCTATTATGCAACAGCCCTGTTTATGCAAGACAACACAAGAGCACACATACACAAACCACAAAACCAGAAAACACTGAGACAGCTTACAAGCAGTGTGCACTCACACGCTTGGTCACAAATACATGCATACACAAATTCTAGTTAATGCATGCAGAGACACACACACACACACACACACCCTGCAAAGCTGAAATAATGCAGTTGCAAACACAGCAGCTCGCTCCCCTGTCAACCCGCTTGCTGTGAGGTTCACAAAGAGTTAGCGTTGCCTTAGCAACGCCTGGCTGGCTGTGGGGTGGCGATGACGTGTTTGGCTGCTTTGACCTCTCCCCACAGACTACTGTTCCTCTTTCTTTCAGACTTCCCTCTCTCCTCCATCCATGGTCCAAATTCACTTTTATTTTTTTTTTACAACAAAAAATGTCAATAAGTTCAAACGTCAGGATGCTTTCTGTGCCCGGCTGTGAAGCCTAGCTGTTAAAGTGCCCAGGTTGCTACCCTGACAACTGAGCGTCTTTCCTTTTGAAGTCATTGTCGATCACTTAATTGTTTTCTATTGACAGCAATTGAGCTCCAGGGCTTAAATTCTTCACGCCACAGCTTTGAACCCCGGAGATAACATCTCCTCGTTGAGATTCTGCTCATGCCTCTCTGAGGGGAATGCTTTTAGTAGTCCCATCTAATTGCTGGCTAGACATGCGAGTGCTGGAACTCATTAACACTTCACACCCACCCTCCTCTGCACTGTTTTTGCTGTGTACGCCTCAACCCAGTAACCCCCGCTTACCTGGATGACTGTGTTTCCACCCTCCAGCAGCGCGATGGCCAACAGTATGCTCTCCTGGAAGATCCGGTCACTGGTAGCGTTCATGATGAGGTCAATGACCAGATCAGAAGCCCCTTCTTTGTCCAGGTGGCACTGGACCTCCGCCAAACTCAGCTCCCCTCGTCCGCCGACCCCGGAGCTTACAACTACGCTCACAGTAGAGAAAATGATCATCATCTACATTAGTACGGATGTATTCAGATTTCAGACTGTTACATAATAGAACATGGGTCTCAATCAGTATCATTTGTTTGACCATGTCCATCATACTGTAGCATGATGATGTCCTTATTCAGAAGTCACTGCTTTCACAATAAGAATGAATTAATGTAGTGTTATAGGATTATTTCATATTGCACAAAGCAAAACCATCCAAATAATCAGAGAGATGATATTATGACATAAAAAAACTCTACATATGTTGGCTTTAATAAAGAGTCCAGAGGATGTTTAAATCAGATTTATACAGAATGCCATTTGATAAAAGGAGTTGATTCATGGAATGAGCCACAGGTATCTTTTCTATCCATTGAGCCATAGTGCACAAAAAACACAAGATATGTCTGTAATCCATGGAGGTACTTTAACTCCAACTGCTTGCCAGCCAGGGAAGCAGTGGTGAGATAACAGCACCCATCAGAGCCATCTCTGGCTGGGCGAGCCACTGAATCAACAACACATCCCATTCTAGACGGAGCTTGGCTCTCTGGTCGCTTGGCAACAACACGACCCGCAGTATGCTCAGTAGCAGAGCCGATGTCCAAGGGCTTAAAGGAGTACAAGGCCATGGCTGTGAATAAGATCTCATTTTTTCCCCCTCCGCTCTAAAGCATTAGAGATGAACGATGAGTCATAGCTGTGATGAGAGACACGGAGCGACTCGCTGGAACGAATAAATGTCACTTACGAACAATCTATTACATTTGTGAATGTCAGTCTGGATTGAGCAAAGGTTGAAAGACGGATGGATGAGAGATCACTTTAGTTTGTAATAACCGTTTTCTGCACATATGTATGGCGTTCTGTAAACGTGTTAGTGAACCCAATGCACATATGCACAAAATGTATACTACTGTAGGTGAACAGAATGTTGTTCAGGTCCACCCACGTGAATGCTATCTTGTGTTCACTACTACCCAGTGGAAATTGTCAGGGGTGTCTGCCAATATGACTATTCTTTGTAATCAGTATAACTAAAATATTTCCAACATGAGAGGAACTTCCACATAATCTGTAAACACTTTCCTGTGAAATTCATAAAATGATTTAAAAATAATTTCCTTTAATTGTTTTTTTACTTTTGGCCTAATGCTTACCCAGTACCAGTTTAACTGGCAAAACCCTCATTACAACCACAACTCAGACAGCGTCTCTACGCTAACAATGATTTTATTCATGTCTAAATCAACATCTGATGGTAAAGAGGGCATCAAAAAAACTAATTAAGAAATAACAGATATAAATAAAACAGCAGAGAATGCCTTGTATGGGTACGATTTATACTGTAGTGTTAAAAACTCGACATCTATACCGATACAGAAAACCTTTGACCGGATTATCGTGAAGATCATCATTCTATTTATCCATGGTAAAGATGTTGACCATTGCTTAAAAGTATACCAGAATATTTTGACTATCATTAGAATGTATCGAAATGTTTCTGGCGCCTTCCTTCTTTAAGCAGCTTCCACATTAGCAAGGGTGAAAAGATTAGATAGATTAAAGATTAAAGAACACTTTATAAAACCACATTTTAGGAAGATTGCTTCCTGGCTGGTGTAACCACATAGTACAACAATTTGGGCTGTCATTTCCCATTTTAGTTCGTATAAAAGGTTTGAATGGCACTCTAAAGCTGAAAGGTTTGTCTTTATTTCTAAACTAAAATGATCTGCTCCTGCCTGCCATATTGCAGCTCAAAACTCAACTATTTTAATGTTATATTAAGATTTCTGTTCTGTGGGTTAATCTTGTTGCAGTACTGACCCAGTTTCCCCAAAGTAAATCAGTTCAAAATCAAATTCTTATCGTGAGCATATGGTTGAGCATGAGCATAACCATACAGACACAGTTACTGTATTGTTAACACACACCTGTAGGCGCTTTCCCCTGTGCTCCAGGAGTTAATGGACCGTTGCTGAAGGTTGTGAGGCTCTCTCTCCTCTGGCCAGGTTTGACGTTCCCATAGTATCGATTGACCAAGATCTGCCGCAGAGCTTCACCCTATCGGTGAAGATGGATGTTAGGAGATCAAGTTACCATTGGTTACCATGACACAGAAATGGAGCTGGAACCCAACATCACTGTGAGAATGAACGCAAGAATACACTTAATCGCAATAATAGTTCCACATCAAACAGCTGACAGTACAAGGTTGTGAAAAGTTACAAGGACACATAGAAAAATGAACCCTGTTGTAAAATATTTTTCTTAATGACCGATTATCTCCCATCACCTCTTAGAGTTACTCCACTCGAGAGCCTTTCCCTTTGTTGATCATCCTATTTTGGCCCTTTTAGAGCTGCTCAGGGCAATTAAGTAAAACGTTTTAAAATGATTGCAGTTGTATAGAAATGTGGTACAAATAAGAATAAAAAACAAAAATACACAAACATTAAAAGATAAGAGTGACATAGCCTTGAAGGCTAACCCTAATAAGACATCCCCCTGGAAGAACTTCAACACAACACAGAGCATCTTCTTTTTTGAACTGAGCCCTCTGACCTCAGTCAGTGATGTTCAAAGGCGACACTGTGCCCTCTCCCATTCCAACATATGCTGACATTCAGCATTTCCCCATATTGGTTTGGTGAAAATCCGTGCAGTGCAGCCACACACACACACACATGATCTCTCTGGGCCAAACATGTCACAAGCCACCACAGAAGAGATGAACACCCAAATTATGTCCATCCCTTGATGTGCCTCATGTTACATATCATAACTGGCAGGGGAGCGAGTGCCATGCTGTGGTAGCAGTGCGATTGTGAGGGCATCAGTCAGTTGTCAACCATCAATAGGATTGGCGGCCAGACCCCAGCAAACCAAACTCAGTACCTACCCTCCTTTGATCCTCCAGTTGCTTCTGTGGCTGGTTGGGATCAAGATCCTTAAAAAAGGTGAGGTGAGTTAGTAGAAAGCAATAAATAAGAAAAATAAATAAAAAGGTCAACAAAAGGAAATTTGGGAAAGAAATCAGAAAATAAAAGAGGGCGTTAATACAGTGCAAATTAGTTACGTTACTAGCATGCAGGAAATTGGGTGCAAATTAGATCATGCAGTTAAGAGGGAAGTGGTTGTGTCAGGAAAGATGTGAGGTCGAGTCAAAGTCATGCAAGGCTTCGTGCAAGTTACATCATATACCTACATAGAGTAAATTTTTCAGAACAAATTAATTTCACCGTTGGTGTCAAACATCAATTCAATTTCACTTCAAATGTAATGTCAACAACTTCCCACTCCTGACAGTCTAGTGTGGGAAATTTCAAACATTGTAGTCTTTGGCATGTGGTGACTCCCTCATTACTTTACAGTCACAGCGACATTTATTCACATAAGAGAATGACCAGCTACCGGAAGGGAAGAAACACAAGCCATGAGAATGACGAAGGGGAAAAAAAAAAACAAAACACGCAACTCTGTTCAGGTTACATAATGGAGGCATGAGCTACTGACACACACTGTAAGCACCAATCTGGCAACAGAAAACACCTCATCCATGACTTCAACTCCCCCCACCCCACTGTAAGAACGTCAGGAAAACTGGACTTTGCTCAAAAACCGAGAAGTGGAAGGAAAGATGAACGAAAGGCAGGAGGGAGGGGAGAATGGACGAGTGGACAAGTGGGAGGCGGGGCACAAATAAGGGCCGATATGTAGCATATTTAAAGTTCCACAGAGGGAGCAATATGCATGAGAGGGCCAAATACAACATGGGGATGGCTTGGGACTCATCTACTTAAATGTAGAGATGTTTCAGACTGAACACAAGTGTAATGGCATGGAGTCAGTATATAAATATGACAGGTGATCTTTGATCAGCAGTGACCCATATCAACATGGCAATAGGGGTCTTAAACACACCTCGGCTGGGACTTCAGGCTCGGGTGGAGGTGCCAGCTGATGGGAAATAAAAGGATGATGTTAGTCAAAGTTTAAAAAATGTTGAATTAGTTACGTTGCTTCTGCCTCCAAAGAGTTGCACCCTCCCAAAAAAAACTCTACGTAACAAAACGTCTTGTGCATAAAGGCTGCTATTTACCGACTTATCTATCCGTATGTGGTTTTCTACTTTCCGCTAAGATTGCCAGTCACATTCACCACTGCACATCATAAATGTGCGTGACTTAAAGAGCCAGGAGCAGAAAGAGAAGGCGGAACCAAAAAAATAAAAAAAAAAAAAGATAAAGAAAACACAAGTTGCTCTCTGAGATGTTGGTGATAATGGATTGCTTACAGTAGGAAATGACTTAGTTTCAATGCATCTCATGTTTTGTGCTTTCATACAGCTAGCCTAATGGGACAGCGTGGATGATAAGCAGTATTTACTTGTTGCAGCAAAGTAAGCAGAAGCTCTGTACAAAATGAAAATTACCTTGTCGTCACCACAGACCTTTGGCTATAATGCTACACTGTGGTGTGTTTAGTATTCTGTGGTTCATTGTTAACCTCCTGCTGCAAAATGTTGCTTCCTATATGACAAGAAAGATAAAAGCAAAAACATGCACACTCATTTGACTCACTAATATGTATGTTCATCTGAGTGTGCATATTGGTTGCTATAAAGGCCAATCCATTTGGCCTAATTTGCAGTGCATTTTGCAAACTACTGGAACCAAAAGTACAGGTTCAACAAGTCAGTAAAAAAAGGCGTTAAACAGTAAAAATAAAGCATTAATATTTAACTGTATGGGTTGCTGTAGCTAATGGCAGGCCAGTTACATAGTCTGAGCAAAATAAATAAACTAGATTCAATAATAATGGAAAAAAATAAACTGGCAACCAAATAATGAAGATTAAATTAAAAAAGGACTCAAATTCAAACATTTAATTTAAAACAAAATAAAACAGAATGAAATAACGTTTGATGAGAGCCTACAGAACTTCAAAATCCAGTTCAAAAATGTAAAACATCTTATTTAACTGACACAGCTTATAAAAATAGCTATATACACACACACACACGCACACAAAACCTCACTGCAGAGGGGGCAGCAAATGTGAAAACTAATAAACATGCAACCCAACAAAGGCATGTGTCCCGTGTGACTCTGTAACCTAGTCACGGTGGTTTATGCTGATTAATTGTGCAACTGGACAGGAATTTCCCTATAATCAGGCTCCCTTTACGTCAACACACTAATATCCGCAGGAAAACGCTGAGGCATTACAATTGCAACTGAAGCAACATTCAGCATTCCTCGCTAACATCTTCTAATTCAATATGTAACTGTTTTTAGTGGTGGAACGTGTAATGCGTAATCCGACCTCATTTGCTGCGTTAACAATTGTAAACAGCAATGGAATTATTTAGCGTATGAAAAGGATGCATCAGCTGGACGGCTTGACCCAGATTGTCAGCAAGAGTTCCACTTGTTGCGCTTCCCAGAATGTATGACAAAATATCCATGGAGGCAATTCCAGACAAAAACAAACACAATTGAGGACATATGCGGAAACAGAGGTAAGGTAGTTTAGGTTGTATGATCTCTGTTTAATCCTCACAATTAAAAGTCACACCTTTCTCAAGGGGCTGCAAGTAGTCAAACCATCCCCTTATTTACAATATACAAACATAACTAAGAGCCTTAATCCATATCCCAAAACAGCCAGACACAGTGAGCACTGCTTTGCCTCACCTCACTTGGAAGTCATAAAGGAAATTGTCAAATAATCAAAGAATAATCAAAGTCTTCAGGGAAAAGGCCAGACGGACGGTTTTGTATAGTACTCTGTCGACAATATAAATTGGCTTGCAACAGAGGCAGCCCTCAAATTAACATGTGTTATATTGGCTGGAGTGCACACTCACCACCCAAAGTAAATCCCCAACTCTCCCATCGCCCCCCTGTCTACCCTGCGCTGTCTAGCTCGAGGTGCACCACTGCTACTGTGCCCTGGAAGACATCTCTGCTGCACGTTTATTACCAATTACCACTGAAGGTCACACATCAGTTGAGAGTTTGAAATTCCAGGAAAATGGAGAGAGAGAGAGAGAGAAAAAAACTGAAAGAAAATGGTTGGCTCTTATGTAACTGCTTCCTGAGAGCTGGCTGGAGTCCAAGAATCGTGCAGTATTAAGTAAGGGAAACTGGGACAGTGCTGCGTGGTGCTGAGGAATGTCTGCAGCTCCCCCTCTTGACCAAGAAAAAAAAAACAGCCCAGAGTCTCCTGACTTCACCTTCAGCAGCAGGCAGGAGGATAAACGAGGCCGTTCAGCAAAGTTAGTGATGGCAGTGGCAGCTGGATAACTTGCACGTTGGCAGAGTTAGAGAAGACCAGTCAGTGGAGGAGACAAAAGCATGGCTGAGAAAGTGAAATGGACAAAACAATATTTGCATGCAACTGCAAATAAGAGGAAACCGTAATCTAGACGTTTCTAGCTAAACAAAGAGCAATTGGTCAGGATAAAGAGGAGATTGTAAGGGAGGGCCGACATAAGCATAAATAGACAGAGAGCTTAAGAAACACACACACACACACACACACACACACACACACACACACAACACCACACTAGTAGAGTAATGCTCCTTATGGGTTACGTGCTCGGCACCATCCTCAGCAGAGCACATTACATCACCAGAATAAGACAGACATCATCTCCATTTTAACAACTTCGGCTTCCCACAATCTCACAAACAAAGAGGCTCCCATGCACATGAATGAAACACAATCACATGCAGGGAATGATATGATCAAGCCCGACAATGAGGGCGGCGGGCTGGCCTCGTCTTCTTTCTATCTTTTTTTTTATTTCAGGAACAGAGAGATAACCGCTGCTAATGGATGAACTGTCACTCAGCTTTATCCTGCTCTCTCATCATTAACACACAACTACAAGTATGTTGGGGTCTGTAACACAGTAGTGAAACAGACAGCTGCACTCCTTCCTAGAGACCTTTGGGTGGGTGTTGCCTGGTGTTATGGTAGGTCGGAGAGCAGCAGCAAGCTAAACTGGGGTTGCATAACAGCTATCATGGCAGTTCATCTTGCTGCTGCAGGAAGTTGGGGCTTTGGCCTGCCTATCTTCCATCTGAACGATAGCCACACACATGCTGCCAGGCAACGGTACGGGCACGAGTGTGTGCACGAATGAGTGACAAGCGGCATGTGCTGCGGGTGTGAAGGAGTACGTGTACATTCTTAAGATGCATATGGGAGGGGCTGATAGAACAATGCGCGTCTCTGAGAACAGCCCTGTTTTTCTGGAAGCCGGGGATTTCCATTGCTACAGCACCAAGAGGCATGTTTAAGGAGGGAGGGAAGGAAGGAGAGAAAAAAAAAAAAAAAGAGAGAAAGTGAGAGCATGCTGCTTCCTGGCAACTCTGGAAAGACCCTTTCTGACAATTTCACCATCCCCCCCCCCAAACTATCATCACTGTTCACTTCCCTTGCACTCACCACACTCTTGATTAAGTGACTAGTCTATTGTCTGCCTGCTTTTCACTCTTCAGCGTTATTTTCCTGCTGGCACAGATTCTCCTGCTCTGACAATGTGTACTTAACAGTTTTCACAAATTCACTACCAAGTTGGTTGGTTGGTTGTAAATCATTAATATGTGTCATGCCAAACAAGGCTAGTGAAACATTCCCAACACAAGGTCCACTGGCTACCACGTTACGCAGTCCTCATCGGTGGACTGAGTTTGCTCAATTGTCATGAAGCATATTGAGGCTTCTCATCTAAAAAGCTCCTGAAAAAAAAAGCTAGTAAGTGAATCAGTAGTGACTGAACTGCTATTTCTAAAGGTCAAGAATACATTTTGATGCTTAACATGAGCAGCTACTGAGCACATGCCAACTCCATCTGCTGATCAAGACAATCAGAAAGTTGTTTTTTAGCAGAACTTAGTACATCAAGTGCTTTATAATAAGAAAACATCAGTTTAAAGAGTAAAGCAATCAAAATATAAAATACTCAAAATAAGAAAGACACAACAAAATAGAAACAATAAAAGCAAAGTTAAAAAATATTTAATCAAATAAAGTAAAATGGCAAGAGGACCTGATCAAGCTATGAAAAAGACTTCAGGTAAATTAACCGATTTAAGAAGGTGAGTGATTGCTGAGGGGCCAGACTGAAAAGGCTCGGCCACCGCTGCATCAAACGAGTAGTTGAGTCAACCTAAAGACCCTAAAAAAGGATCTCAGGCTGTGCTATGGCACATACTAACATAAAGAATGTACCCAGGGGCCTCACCATGAAGTGCATTTAAAAAAAAAAGGTATCAATAAGATCTTAAATTTGATTCTAAAACTCACAGGCATATATAGATTGTCTTCTAGAAACTGACAAAAATCTAGAGGCTACATTGAGTAAACTAAAGGTGAATGGACCGACATCTGGTCTGGATAAAGAAAACTGCAGCAGTCCATATGGGAAACTTTTTCCAAGATCTCTTGGTGTTAAAACATAAGTTGGTCCTCTGATTACAGTACTCTAAAAAAAAAAAAAAAACCTTAAGACAAACTCTACTTGCAGTAAAATGTCACTCCTACAGAACAAACTGAAAATAAATAATGGCTTCAATAAAAGGTTTCTAAAAACAAAGCCACCTACGAACTATAAACAGCTTTGTGTAGACAGATAGGTTCCATCCCTATGATATTACTCACCAGTGACATATGAGATAAGGTTTCTCTCTAGTCACACTCATAATCCCTGTGATGTCCACTCAAACAGAAACGAGAAACTGGTTTTATCCACCTCCTGAAGGCCACAGGTCATGACCACACACTCATGACATGCACGCCACCACACACAAGCCACCTGGTGTTATGAACTATCTGTTAGATGGAGTATCCCCAGCTATATATATATACACACACTTCTCACACCTGCTGTTGTAACGGTGGCAAAGGGCTTAGAAAAATATGCTCTCCCACCACCATCCATCATTATTGGGCTGTGCAGCATGTAGATTGTGTGACCAGAAAAACAGAAATATCTCATTGATGTAAGGCAAAGTAATAAGATAAACCTACTAAAAACCACCATACCATGTTCAGTTTTTACAGAAAATACTAAGTTGTTAGTATACTTTTATTATTCAAACACACCATCAGCAGGACCATTGGGGGGAGGGATTAGTAACCTGGAAGGAGTTTAAATTCTGCAATTAAGAACTTACTCATGCTGGGTATTTTAAAGGCTGATTCTGATATTATATATATACTTGGATTCAGTAATGTTCATCTAGCAGTGTCAGTAAGGCTGTGAAACAGCATTTAGACCATCATACTGGGGAATAAATACAGACGAAACAACTGAAAAATTATATATATAAAAATGCCAACAACAATAAAAAAAAAAGTAAATTATGAAAAATGTGATGGTGTAACGAATAAGGTACAAATCTCTGTTATGGGACATGAGTATGAAGCTTAAAGACAATAAATTCCAACTAGTTGTTACAACGTGAACATGTGACAGTGTTTTCGACTTAAGAAAAAAAATAGAAAAATAAACAACAACAAGAAAATCACCCTGCGTCTCTCCACGGAAATTCCAGGGCCTGAAAGTCCCACACAATTTGCGATGGCATTCTTAGCAGTATTATGCCATCACAAACAAGCTGCAGAACTGTTCTGTTACAGACTTTCAAACAAAGCTGTTAAATGGATCAACAAAAATACACCTAAGATCGCTTGGCAAATAACATAAGTAATATTGTATGACTGCGTCCTCCAGAATAGTAAATTGGTATTCTTCTAAGAACAAATTTCGTCCTTAAAGACTGCACTCCAATACAGCAAGTAAGCACATGACCATGTACGGGCACAACAGACAAGCATATTGCATAATGTGAGCTGGACATGCTAGCAGCATGCTACATTTTAACATGGAGGTCACAGGCACAAAACAGAGAGGGATGGACTTAGCTGTCGACTGGTATCACAGATGAGAGCGCGATGCTAGCATGTCTACTTGCAGCACAAGCATGTCGACATTGTTAGTGGGAGACAAATCAAATGCACATCACAATAGTAAGTAAAATGATCAACCTCAGCCACATCCATTTCATCATCAAAGGCAATCAGCTGCAAGAGAAAAAGTATAGGGGGCAGAGAGTTAGCAGAGCTAGATTAGTGAGTTAAAGCTCGGTCACGAGTGTGCAAATGTAGAGCTCGTCACAAACACAAAAAACACGTACGGACGGACACACGCACGCAGTATGTCAAGGTAGTGAAAACAGTAGAAGGACAGCATGCTCAAGCTCAAAACCAGAACGTGACTAACAATGGCAAAAACACTCCCCCCCACACACCTTCGTGTTTTACGGTTTTATAATATTAAAATCACATATTAAGCTTGCTTGACATTCATTTGCAGAAAGAGATGTAAATGTTGAAATAGTTGCAAGTATTTACCACCTTTAGGCCGATGTGAAGTAGAATAATGCAAGTTGATAGGTCTGTTCAAACTTGGCACATATTCCTTAATGCCTTGTGGCAAACGCTAGCTGAGACGGACTAGATGAATTCTTCTGCGACTGCCTTTTTGCAACAGTAGCTTTCTCTCAGCCATAAAGCTGCAACAACAAAAGTTGCTGTGTCCCATCTCAGCCATGGAACCTTGTAAATCCTATCTTATTGGCCTTTTTCAATAGCGCCTTTCCCAGATTTTGAGAACTGTCTGTTCTAATACTTGCAACTGTACCATATACTTCCCCTTAATGTTTTACATCATTTACCTGTCTTTACTTGGAGGGATATTCAGATTGGTAGACATTTTCTTGTGCCTCTCTCCGATTGGAGCTCCCAGATACAGATGTGTTTAACCTAAAATTACTTGTCAAATCTCGATTGCACACCGATTATCTAATTTCGGCACCTGATGTGACTTCTGAAAAACAACTGGCTGCACAATCTGTAGGTATTTTTTCAGTATCACATCAGTATGAGAAAACATCCTAATTTCATCCATTCCAGTTAAATTGTATTGAACATTAAAACATGAAATAGTTCATGAGGGTGAATACCTTTTATAGGCAGCATACATTAAGTTGAAAATGGAATAAAAACAGCTGTCAACCTCCACAACTTAACCTACGGTCATCACAAAAACAACATGTTAAAGTTAGATTTTAGGATTCAGAAAACATTGGACCTGCCTGAACCATATAGTCCCAATTTCAAATTCTGGTTTAAATCTTAGGCAAGACCACCTTTTTGCGCTCATATTGAATGAATTGTGTTGTGGTTAAATGGGTGTACAGTTCTAAGTGCTGCATTGTAGAAATTAATTTGCACCACCTGAAGTTGCTGATGAGAACAAACATAGGGGCTGATGTTTTGAATGTTTGTTTCCTACACAGACTCCGCTGAACACGAGCCCTGGCCAACCAGCAGGAGTCACTAACTTAATGACAAGGATCCCTCACTGGCTCTTCACCGGCCATCACTGACAATTATGTTAGAAAATTGAACGTGGTTCTCTGCAGTGGGAAGCATGTGTTTTATTCCCCTGTGACACCTGGTATGATGCAGTTTTGGAAATCTACAGGTAGTCTTCCCTTCTTTGTGATATAAGAGGGTGCATTTTATATTTCAAGAACGTTGCTGTTCTGTATGATTGTAGATTGAATAGACCTCTACGGTTTGTGTGAGGAGTGACTCATAAATGAAGGCTAACATTTTCTATTAAAAAGGGACCGTAAGGAGTCTTTTTTTTGTAAACCAACAGTTGCTGTGTATTTCAGCGTTTCTCACCAAAACACATTGTGTGTACTCTTGTATGGAATGATAGGAGTGCCACAATAAAGAATAAATATGTAAATAAAAGAATAAAAGAATACGACAATAAATGTGGAAATATAAAGAGAAATTAAAGCTGCAAGCAGCGTTGAACGGGCCCTCGCCGATGTGTGCATGTCGGGGCATGTGCACGTCGGGGCATGTGGCATCCACCTCCCCTTGAGCAGACGATCCTAGCCTCACGGGTCGGCATGCCATTTCCTGCAGTCAGCAGGTGGCGCTGTGACCGCTGATGACAACGAGCGGACAGTCGGCTTCAGGCCGGGGGAAGCATTAAGTATACAAGGTTTGGTGCCTCTCGGACAATGCACGGCAAAATAATAAACTACTTCCTGTTTACGGCGAAGCAAAATGACCACGGACAAAAATCAGCATATAGATGGCTTCAGGCCGGGGGAGGCATGAAGTATACAAGGTTTGGCGCCTCTCGGACAATTCACGGCAGCGTTATAAACTACTTCCTGTTCATGGCGAAGGATGCGGCGAACAGGCCAAGCCGTTTGATGAAGATTCAGGTCACTCCATTTGCAATACAATGCTGCCACCCAGTGGACCATGAAGACAATGCAATCATCCCACTGGGAGATGTAATCAAATGTATTTGGAAAATAACTTCCT
>JAVQJF010029190.1:0-25146 GCA_036023855.1 Gadopsis marmoratus | reverse complement strand
CCCCCCCCCCCCCCCCCCCCCCCCCCCCCCCCCCCCCCCCCCACCGTGGGAGGGTGAATGTGATTTCTTTCCCTATACAGCAAACATGTTTGCCAACCTGTAATGAATTAATTTAGTTTTGCAAGGACTGTTTTTGTTTTCTTTGGGTGGCCCTGAAATTGTGAAATGATGAAACTTTGAACAAATTGCTTTAACGGTTGTGTATGCAAGGTCTGAATTGGTGAATTAGGCGAGGAGAAAAAATATTGTGAATGAGTGTTGCGCTCTTATGAAGAATTACAAAAAAAAAAAAGAATGAACACAATTTGCCTCCTTGGCCTCTGTTGAAACTCTTTCGGGTGAAATGTCTTTTAACATGTTTGGTTTTCATGTTTGTTTTCTTTGGAGCTTTGACTGACTTTGTTCCTGACATTAGTGATGATATATATGTTGGATATAGGAGTGACAATTCTTGCTGGAGTTGAAAGGCCTCTTGTTCTCACATTTCCATTTAGGGTGAAAGTACAAGCCCCATAGTAAGCACATTAATATGCCGAATAAATAAGACATTTATCACCACTAGCAGCCCTCCTGTTGGAACAGCCTTTCTTTACAATGCCTGACATCATGTGTTTGCCTGCATTTCTCAACAACTGTTGCCTGTGTATCTAGAGGCTTAATGTTAAGTTTATCCGCGAAGTGCACATTCAACACACTGTTAACTCTCACTGGGAGTTGCCAATTAAACACAAAGCCTTAATTTTTAAATCTAACTCTCTAAGTACGCGTAATACCCAATTGAGTGGTATTATTTATTATTGCAGGATTCTTCATGTGCTTGCTGGGAACCGTCCAAATTCCGGGAGGCTGTGTGCCAGCAACAGAAGCAGCGAGAAGGCTGACGTCCTCATGCTCACTACTGGACAGGGAGGTAATTTCACCAAATTTTAAAAGAAGCAGAGGCTAAATAGTACATGCAGATCTTAATTTTAAACTTCTTGCTTACACCGCACTAGTACATCTCATGTGAAAAGAGATGTAAATGTATAAATTAAAGTTGAATCACTTGACTTTAAAATAGCATTCGCATTTTATTTATTCATTCATTTTGTCAGCCATTCATTATATTGATCTTTTCTCCATGGCTGCTCAGCAACAGTGTGCAGTACATAATAGCAACTACTAAAACAAGGAAGAGTAATAGGTCTTAAGAGGATGCTTCAGACACTATGAAAAAGCAAAAGCAAAACAACTCCCCTCCTAACTTCTGACCCACACCTCCTCCTCTACATCCATCTTGGCGCTGGTGGTGTTGGACGCTGGCCTCTCAGTGAATTCTCCCTCCTTAAAGAAGCTCATAATGGCTGTGTGAAGTCCCTTAGAGGGAGGGTTCCACTCGGTGACAGATTCTTCCTGTCCGTGAAATTCCCCCTGCGATAATTTGTCTTTGTGCTGATGGGCCCGTAGCTCCACGCGACATGGGTTATGGCAGCGAGGGCGGGACCGTCCTCATCACCTGCCATCTCCGTGGCCCTCTTGACACCCCACTCGCATAAACCCCCCACCCACGCACACTCCATTCTCCTGTCCTCTCTATCCCACACCCCCCACTTTCATCTCTCCAGCAGGAGCTGTCTCCTTACTGGCAGAGCAACCAAATAATGGAGCTTGTCACAGGCCTTGTTCTTTGTGTTTTTCAGGGCCCAAGAAAAATGCAAACACTCTATTGTAGTCATTAGTTTTCCCATCCTTTCTGCTGGGGCTTGTGGGTGGGGGCTTTGACCTGGTTCAAAAGGGACTCGGGGAGGAATTGGGCTTTTTAGAGAAAGTGAATTCTTGATGTCACATGCTTGGTGTGTGTGCATTATGCATTGTGAGTGTGCTTGCATGTGTATGTAGCTGTACTGAATGTGTTCTTGGAGTGCGTGTTTCTATGTCAGATATACACTACCAAAATAATTAGTTTTTTGGTGTGTACATAGGTCATTATTTGTAGTGTTAATATGGCATGTTGGTTTGACCGGACAAATTCCTGTGACACGGAGCTATGGTGCCAAGTGTTCAAGGGTCCCCAGCAGAGGTGTAGGTCAGGTGGTGGGTGTTTGAACCAAGCTCCAGGGGTCCTGGAGGAATTTAGGAGCTGCTGAAAGATAGAGAATGTCTGCTGGGGTCACCATACAGCTCTATAAAGCTGGAAAACGGGCCTGACACTGGTGAAAATGGCTTTCATCACTGCATTTTCTTCTTTCTTTTTTTAACCACAGAGTATTCATTTCTCCTTGTATAAATGCTGCCAACAGAACACTATGGCAGCATATGTTTTCATTCATTTGTGAATACAAGGCTTTTTAATTTTAAGTATTTCTGGAGAAGAGCGCTCAGCTGATGCTTCATCTTGCTACAATTTGCATGGAGTTGCAAATCACATGTTAACATCATGAATTTTTGCCATTTCCATGGCTCTGATGAAAGACTTTGCTGACAAATGTACTTGGATTTTAACCTCTGTATTCGAATCCATCATCCCACTTAGTCCATTCAGTCTCTGGTGTAACATGGAAAGCCTTGAACAGGCTTAACAGGTCTAAACAGCAACCAGACACAGTGTTTGCTATTCTCTGCCAGTGCTGTTATGATATTGTGTGGATGCTTGTAGAAACAAACCATTTGGGCCTGATTGAGAAGCTCATCAATAGGCAAGGGTAGACAAAGAGGAAGCCCATGCTTGCCGCCTTTGTACTCACTTTAAATTCAACGCTTATCTGGAATGTACCAGCTGTCCACTGTACACAAAAAAAACTGCTGCCTTTCCCCAAACCTGATCCTGGCATTTTAGCTGAGTGAAGAGGGACCGGGGAAGTGCAGGCCCCAGGCCCCTAGGGTTTGGCTGGGGTCCTCTGGGAGGAAACTGATGGACACTAGTGGAGGGGAGTATAGCAACAGGCTGGCACTCACACTGGGCCCTGTATGGGTCTGAAAAGGAGCGATTCAGTGTGTGTGCTGGCGTTTGCATCTGCAGGTGTGCGTGCGTACTAGCCTGCATATGTGTCGGATTTGTGAGTGGGGTTTCCACGCTATCACGGAAGTACTTTGAAAGAAGCATGTGTAAATATAGCCATGAAAAAACAGTGTCATATTTACACACAACACATGTACATGCTCAGCAATCGGACTCCTAGACCAAAGCTAGAGCCTGATAACCTAAAGAGCATGATGGATGATGGCTGGTGCTTTGAAGTGAAGCTTATCTAACTATGGCATAAGGAACTGCCCTTTAACATACAAGCTCCCCATTCAGCAGCACAGTCAATAACACATACCTGAACTTCCATGTAGGATCACTGCTTGTCAGTATGAGCTCTGGGAACACGTCCCCATCACAAATTGCTGCACTGTAATTTTCAACACGTTTAAAAAAACATATAATATCAAAGGGAATTTTTGTGTACACAGTATGTGTGGATGAGTTGCCTTTGTTTGGTGCTCGTTTTCCTGGAAGCACAGCCACTCTGGCTCATGGCTCAGTAGATGTGCATTTGTTCACAGTTCATTTGATGTTGTTATCTTGCATTAGCCACAGTATTCCTCCTCCTCGTCTGTAGCTAGTGCTCTGCAGAGGCCTCAGGTTATAGGCCCTCGTTTCACCCATCTTACTAAACGACTTAACCAAACTAATGAATTACCCAATTAATCAGAGCAGGACCCTCTCTCTGCCCTTAAGTGCTCGTTTATAGAAGGAGACCGCCCCTTTGACCTCTATCCCTCTAGGGCTGTTTCAACCAGCTATACTGCGTAACATTAAATAAATTTCATTTCAAGGCCGTATTAATTCCTCACGTACCCATCTTTAAGTAATTAGTCACACTTACTGTATACATTCTAGGTTGTCAATACATATATATGTGTGTGTGCATGCCCGCTCAAAGTAGTCCCATGTTGGTGTGCCCCTGCATGTGTGTTTAATCCATTTAAACCAAGTCCAATTCAGCCATTTCCTCTCTCCGTCAACCTTATCTGTAGCTTCTGGGGACAAAAATCATTTGCGGTGGAGTAAAATGACTGAAAATAATGGGGAAATATCAAGTGCATCTTTTGGCTCCCCCATTTATTCCACCCGCTCCGAGTGAGCTTTATCAGGCCTAACACATCGCAACATACCCCCCCTTTTTTATTTTACTTAGATTTTATTTTGCCCACTCAAACTTTTCATTTTCTGACAGATTGAGGCACCCCATTTAACAGTTTTATTCATCTGTGCCTGCAGGCAGGGACTGACGTTACAGTCAATAAAAATGGGAGAGCTTTGCAGGCACCACTTCTTCCCCCTTCCCTTTGTGTGCAAAGTGGCAGCCGTGAATTTAATCGAGGGAGAATGTTGTGATTACTTAATGGTTTCCCAGGCAGCCATGGACTGGAGAATTAAATTCCGCATCTGCTTTCCAAGGCGTTAATCTCCTCTCCTCACATTCCGCCTGTTATGATGTGCACACAAGAGATAATGTTTAAACCGACTAAAGCAGGGTAAACCAGCGCAGGCTGTTATTGGCTTTATAATTACATAATTAACTTTTTGTTTCTAATAGTTACAGAGGTAATGGCTCCGATAAAACGGGGGGCATCTGCCGAGCAGAAAAACCAAATCAAAAATCAATAATCCATAGAATGTCATTACAGTAAGTGCTTAGTCTTGAAACACAAGAGAGAGAGAGAGAGACGAAAAGATGGTGCAAAAAGGGAGAGCAGGGTTGTCTCCTTTCTTCTCCCTTTTCTTTTCCTTTCCTCCTTTTCCTGTGCGGTAAATGAATCTCATTTGGAGATGAGAGTGTTATCTGTGGGAGAGGAGGCCCAGCAGCTGTGGGGAGCAGCAGGGTATCAGGCTCTGCCAGGTGCATGGCAGGAGAGAGAGAGGGCCAAGCGCCACCGTAAATTACACCTGGCCTCCCAGCACTGCCATTGTAGGGCGATTGACCCGCTCCAAATGAATTCCATTTTCTGCAGGTCCCTCCTTATTTCTAATTTACATTGTGATCATATATGTCTGAAAAATGATATCATAAAAAAGATGAATGTGCTAATTACCTCTCCTCTTATCTCTCCCTCACCCAGTGCTCACCCCTTTGGACTTACTCCTCGCAGCATGTAAGTATGTCACTTATTTCATTGTGACAGGCGTAATGTATTCACAAAAGTGCACCATAAATACCGGCGTTCAGGTTGGCCACCTTGCACTCACATCGGGGGCCTCACAATGCCATGCCTGTTCAAATGAATGGCGAATTGACAAACATTTCTGGAGCCAAATTACCCCCGGTGTCACTGTGAAATTAGGTTCTTGACCCGGGCTCTGATGCATGCTTATATTTCTACATATTTTCCCCATCGATTTTCATGCATGGCGTCCGGCCACCGCGGTGTGAGACGAGGCTCCCTATGAGAAAGGGGTTAGGGGTATTTTAATACACCTGTGAAATGAGACTCTACTCGTCATGAATATGCTAAAGTAGAGCTGTCACAGCACTCAGAGTGATATCCCCTCACCTCTGCCAGATGAGCTGAGAGGGGGGGATAACTGACTTCTACTCGGAGGGATAGAGGGACCAAGCTTATGCTGCCTGCCAGTGTCATTTTAACAAATAGGCTTATTAACAGTTCAGAGGCCAAGGACGACAGCAAGGTTATGCAATACTGACATATATGGGAGAATATGAGAGAAATATTGAGTTGCCTGATAGGTGCTCATTGTGTGCGTTCCCGTTTCATTACCATGCAGCCTTGCCTGAATGTCTTCTATGTCCAGCCGTCAGAAAGATGGCTTCCTCAAGTGTTTATGTCTCCTCACCTTCGGATGAACTTGTAATCTTCCTGTCAACATCTGTTTGCTTAAGATTTCAACTTACAAATGACTTTGACTTCGTGTGTGTCTGTGTCAGGGGCGTTTTCTTTTTTGTTTTGTTTTGTTTTTTTTCCTCTGCATCTGCTAGGCCCTTCAAGCACACATGCTCCATCATTTGACTCTATGCTTTGGCACTTGACCTTCTGACCTCATTCCCAGACTGCTATAACTACCTCTTGGAGCCCAGCATGGACAGCAGTATAATGGTAATTCGCTGAAGTCACTATCGCTAACCTATATTACAACAAACCTCCCAAGAACATATGAAACGATGTTCAGCAGGGCCAGATGCATGTCTAAAAAGAGAACAACCATTCTTAAATTCATAAATTAAGGACATATGCACAGTGTAGTGTCCCTATAAGATTTTGTCAGTACCTTAATTTATTACCTCAACAACAAATCACTGTGAATTCAATTCACTTCATATGACTGAAGTGCCTCTGATACTGACTTCTATAAGAAAAATCTAATTTTATTTTAACCTAGAAACTCTGAGACAAAGTCTCATTTTCACCTCTGAAACTTTTGAAGGAGAGTACAGCCTTGCGTGACAAACAAGCCTTTCCTTAGAAACACCTCATTTTGTGTGTAGCCATTACCCTTTGGTGTCACATTTGGCATTTGTTTTAAGTTGAGTCTTTTCAGGCACAAAGGCACTATCTCTAGCTGTAAAAGCCTGCGTGAAACGCTTTGCTTAACCTGCTGACACAAAGGAACCACTTAAGGCGTTTTCCCCTTCATCCTCTACAAGCGCAATGACTCACTTTCCATTTGAAATCAATAATGGGGGATGTCGGTGACCGAAGGTAACCACAGTAAGAGGACATATATACTGAAAGATATCAAGACCAAAAGGCCACCAGGGGCATTCAGCGTATGACACACGCATGTTGCAGAACATACCTGTGTGTGTGTGTGTGTATGTGCAAGCATACATATATACTGTACATTTGGGAGTGTATACTATACTATGAGTACACATGTGCCTATGTATCTCCAGCACTTGTAAAACTTGACTCAAAGGGCCCTTTTCCTTTTAACCAACTAAATTCCCGGAAGAGCTTTGCAGACCTGTTGAAAGAGCACCAGAGGCTGGTGGTGGAAACGGAGCAGGCCCAGTGAGCAAAGCTGCCCTGGGGGCTGATGCGGGGTACAGCCTCAGCCCCCTGAGCCTGCATGGATATCTGGAGGGTGCGAGGCCACCTGGCCAAAGTCGGGAGCGGCAGTGATTAATTCACCTTGTTTAGGGTGCCGTCATCGGAATGAGACGGACAGGGGCTCAGGATGATGGATGAGAGCCGGAGCAAGGGCTGATAAGACATGGCCCATGAATCTGTTCTACATCATCGGCTCCTTTGATCACTGACAGAAGTTCAGAGATGGGCCTGCGCATCTGTCCAAACAAACAAAAGCCTCTTCCCTCCCAGAACCCTCTCTCACCCTGCAGCACCGCGACCATCCACCACCCCCACCTCCACCATACCCTGCCTCTCAGGTTAGCTCTCACTCGTAAACAAACGGCGCAGAGACAAAAGTGGAATGACAGAGAGGGCATGCATCTCTGAGCAAGATGGAGTGATAAAGAAAGAAAATGAGCGGGACATGAATTGGGAAAAGACAGCAAGACAGAAAGAGAGAGAGAGCGCGCAAAGTATCCATAAGGGGGGCTTGGAGCCTGTGAACCATGGCAGCACGGTTTAAAGCTCCCCAAAAGGAGCCCTCCTCTGCAATGACAGATTCGGCAGATAAGAGATGATCCATGAAAGCCGATCGGTGTGCTGACAGCAGGAGAGAGGCCTTGGCCCCGGCCGGTAGGGTGAATTACTGTGGGCAAACGCAGCTGTCAGGGCCAAACGGGCCCTCAGCTTTGTGCCATGCCACCACACTGACGTCACACAGCGAGAGCCAGGGCCCGTCCACCCCCCTACTTCACTCCCTCCAGTCACCGAACACTGCATTCCAGCACTGAAGCATTCCCAGGCCAGTCTATTGCACAACTTCATTTTGGGATATATATCAGCTGACAGGTGTTGAAATTAACCTATCTCAGCAATTCTCTGACATATTGACAATGTGTAAAGGAATGCAGGCGTGCACTGAGTGAAGGATTTCTGACAGGTAAGGCATAAAAGATTAGACTTGGATTTATTCTTGAGAATCGCATTGAGCCGCAGTTACGAGGTCTCTTTTACTCTTCTAACACTGTTAGACTAAGGAGCTTTAGCACTTAGTCTCAAGATAGACAGACAGAAATATGGACAGCATGAAGAATGAGATCCACTGTGTAAAACAGGAGACTTTCATGTACTTTCCCTGCTGAACACGCGGCTGCACGGCACTTATTCCACCAGCCTCCAAAGAAAATTACCCAAACTACCAAGGGAGCTGAGAAAAAAGTAGTGCAGACGATTCACTCAAGGAAATGAAAGGCAGTAATAAGCTATTTAATTTATACTTGAAATTATTTTATGCTCAATAGATACACTCTGGGTCCTTATTGCTATTTAAATGATTATTCTCGGCAAATTATTTTAATCCATTTTCAGAGGAAAAATTTCTACATCCTCATTTAAACAGCTAAATGGGGGCATCTTTTTAACTTCATGCGGTCGACATAGTAAACGAGAGAACTAAAAGGCCTCCTTTTATTTTGGCATTCATTTCAAAGTATTAGCTCAGTAATGGATATCCTCACATACTAATGCTGAATTATTTTACATATAAATGCCGCTTTAAATGCACAGTCTCATGGTTCATTGGTTTACCATTAAAATTGTTTGTTTGAGTCTGTCCTTTCATGAGGAGCATTATAAACAACCTTGAAGTAAGCAAAATGGATGAGGTGAATAGCATTGGCTTAGCGTCAGAATAACTTTAATTAACATTTACAATAAACATGCAGGACTTTGCATCCAGCTGATATGAGGACAGCGTGAACACTGACATTTTGCAAGGACGCCAGGACCTTATAAACAATACGTAGTGCGAGATACGTGCGTGCTATAAGGGCAGTCAACTTTACATATCGTTTTCTTTGTAACCATTCAAAGCTCTGTATCTTCACGAGATAAGAGCGAGGGATATGTACCTCACAGCTCTGACCTTGGTCTGAGAACTGATCGCTTTGGTCTTTTTCTCTTTTTGATCTTGTATCTTTCTGAGGCCCGATTCACCTCTTACCATGTCTATATCCTGTCTCTCTCTCTCTCTCTCTCTCCCTCTCACATCTCTTCTCTTCATTCTCTTGCTCACCTTTCCACTCACATTAAAAGCTGAGGTGAATACATGAAAAGATTGGTGACCTTTTAATGAAAATGTCAGTATTCCTGTAGTGGGAGGAGAGGCAAGCTCTGTGTTTCAGAGACCAAGAACACTCTCCATGACACTTGAGCTTTCACAAACTCAACTACATGTTCCATGGCAGCTCCTAAATGTCTCATTTTCTTTGCCCAGTGTTATTCGATGGCATCAGGGAGAGTCCTTCTTTGGCCCACTTGTCCTCTTTTTAAAATTCAGATTCATTTTTTTTTTTTTTGTCCTATGTCTGAAGTGGATTTTCAGTAGTCCCATACCAGTAGCAATACACACAACCATCATCCTGTTCCTATTCGTAAGAGCTGCTAACTAAATCAAAGAAGGGCCAAGGGGACACAGTAAAGATGTAGAATGAACACATCACAAATCTCATACAGGTGTTTTGCATTAAAGTCAGGACAATTACAAAGAAAGAGACATGGATAAATAATTCCTTGGTGATTTCTGGGCTTGACAGACATACACGTGGAAAAAAAGAAAAAAAAGTCAGTAGGGCTAATGTCACTTTGATGTCTTCCTTTCTTCACTCCAGCTTTGTGTCTTTCTCTTACCTCTGTGCTTAGGAGCCACCTTAAGAAATTGAAATGTAGATCTTCCTGAGTGGCTCACTGTAGCAGGTGCCACACAGAGCAGCCGCGATCATTTGTCAACTGTACCTCAGCCTTTTGTCACGTTTAGTCTTCCGTCTCTATTTTTAGTGTGTGGCAAAAAGACGACAAGGCGAAGGTGTACTTTAAGCAAGTGACAACCTGACGCCCAGCTTTATTTGATGCTTGCCAGATCAAAGCCTCACTGCAGGGCACGCTAATTTGAAGTCCACCGCAGTGATGATCGCTGTGCATGATTACCCCACAATGGCACTCCTATTAATCACATCACTCTGATTATTCTAATTTGATTTGACTCAATGATGTCTCCCCCCAGTTCCACCTCTCTGTCTCTCTCTGTCTCTCTCTCTCTCTCTCATCACCGTCATCACAACGTCTCCCAATAAAACTGTCAAGTGGGGCGACTGCTCTCCACAGTAAGTGGATGACATTTAAAAGGCTACAACATGACTGACAGTGTACTCACAGAGGGAGGGAGGGAGAGTGCAGAGGGGGGAGGAAGACAAGAAGAGAGAGAGAGAGAGAGGCAGGGAAGATGAGGGAGTGAGGGGATGCCCATGTTAATACTTACAAATGAATAATGTCTCCCCCAGCAGGTGCCACGGCCAGACAAACTGGATAAATACTGAGATTCCTCCGAGCGCAGCAGCATGCAAAATGAAACCCAACTGTTTCTGATGCAGCTCGATAGAAGTGACTGGCCCCGCCGGGAAACTTAGCTCCGTCTCTCACCATCACTCCACCTGCCTAATTGTTTTGGTAAGTGTTTCCAGCCCATCCAAACCTGCACAGGTTCCATCTACTATGTTTGTCTGGCGTATGCTGTCAGCACTTATTGATATGTACAGTATGAACATAAACCATGCACTGCATTTCATGTTAAACAGGATATTATATATTTCAGGACTAAGGCCTTGTATGAATGTTATCTGATGTATTTTAATCTTTACTGGCCCTGCATTGCATAGTCAAACTTAAATAACTTAAAGAGGTATGCAGTATAAAGGATAGAAACCAAGCCCTCTTCAAAAGATGAACATTTTGAGTCAGCAAGCTGCAGTTAGTTGAGTTACTTCTGCCTTGGCAGTGACAGATTATACAAAGCTTATCTGCGTTTTTTAAAAAATGCTATGCATTCCTTAATTATGACAGCAAAGTATAATAGCTGGTTAAAAAACTTCCATTGCCATGAAAAAAATACTCATGGTAATAATCGTGACATATCACGATTATTGGCATTATAATCAGCCACTCTTATAACAACCGTTTAAGTCATCCTCACGGGTAAGCCAGTTTGAAGAGTTTGGAAAGCCAGGGCATCACAGCATCATAAATACATTCATTAATTTGGTCTGGTGTGTATCTGACCAGGCCAATGTAATTCTCCAATTCATGTTTTGCAGAGTTAAAACTTCAAAATTTAAAACGGACCTCATGAGATTTGATCTAGCTCTGTGAGGTTATGTTACAAGTAGGACATCTGGGATTCGCTGTGGCTTCCAGAATTTCAAACTTGTTTTTAATTATGAGAATATGGCAACACAGCAAACACTCAATTTCTCAAATCTATATATACTCTACTTCCATAAAAGCAAATTTTGGCTGTAGTTTGCTTATGCAAAATGTAGGATTAAAAAGTGCCTTATGTCAAGGTTGTGGGAGTATTCTTTGGACATGTATTCGGAATATAATAATAATAATAAGCTTTATTGATATAGCACCTTTCATACAGGGGGGTGTAGCTCAAAGTGCTTTACAATAGAAGTGAAGAAACAAGACAGAGAGAAGAAGAAGCTGCGTGTAAACAGGAATATTAGTAGGATATTCTTTTTCATTAGCCATGTAAACAGAATGAGGGCAAAACCAGAATATTTTGTGCATGTAAACATAGTCAAGGTTCATCTGGCATCCTCTTCCAAACAACTATCTGGAGGCAAATTACATTTCATGACGGGTTCAGCACGGGCCAGCTATGGCTGAAAATTCACAGATTGATTTAGCAGGTTGTAATTGAAAAATCATATTTAAAAAAAACCTGTTAATAAATTGAATTTCCCAAAACATAAAAAGGGTGTTTTTAGGTTAGACACATTGTGTAACACCTAATAAAATACAATGCGCAATTGAGATATCAAGCTATCTCCCCAAAAAGATTCCAGAAGTCACCATTTCCTGTTGATAGAGATTAGTTATCCCCTCATCCCTGGACACGACCTCACCATGCCAGGCCTCAGAGCAAGAGCAGCATGTTACACCCTGACTCTTTGGGTCCAGCCAGTGAGAGTTTTCGTGCGTCATACGCAGTGTGTCCCGGCCTGGAGCCGAGACAACCCCAGAGCACATCCTCTTTCCAGACAATAGACCTGGCCTGCCATGTTATACCCACACAGCAGGCGTCCACCACTCTGCAGAGGGCAGGAAGCTCCTCCACCTGACCCAGTACCTCCTCACATATACAGTCACAGGAAGTTCCCTCAGTCAGCCAGTGTTCACAAGTTAAAAACGTTCACCTCTCTATTGCCACTGACAGTGTTTCAGTACAGAGGCTCACATCAGTAAGTCAGGAAAGTCTTTTTAGTGTACTTTTAAGCATTACTAATATTCCAAATGAAAGAAATATATTGACACACACAGAACAAATATCATTGGTTTTTCTTTCTAAAAATACCAGCAGTTTCTTTTTGAGATAAAAAAAATACAGTATAACAATCCCTGTGATGACTTCTATTGTCTACAACAGTGATAAAAGGCTGTCAAAGTCTGCTACACTTCCTCACATGTCGTTCTAGGACAGTGTAAGCACTGATATTGCATGAAGCATTGTCAATAGAGCCTTTGAGACATCTACACAGGGACTTGAAAAAGCCCTTACCCACAGTAAAACACACATTCTCCATTGTGTTGCTTTAGAAATAAAAAGAAAAGCTCCCTTTAAATTGCCCATGTCTCCAGATGTCATTGGAAGTTCAACAAGATTAGATATGGGACAGTTTTGTTTGCCTTTATTTGCGTTTGTTTGCTGAAGGCAACAGTGACCCACACAGTAGGAATATAAAAGCTGTATTTGATGCTTAAAATTGTAAGTAAATGCATGTATGCATGTCATATGAATAAAGATACACATACACAAATGCGTGAACAGACAAAACCAAAAAGAACTTGCACACACACATACAAGGCCCCTGCTGTCTTTAATACACTTTTAGGCCTGTAAAATTCACACCTATCAGGCCCATAATGCCCAGACAGAATGGCCCATTTGGCATACAGATGGCACTCCTGGTAAAGTATGGTGTAATTGGTGCACAACCATGGCACTGCGTGGCCTAGCAGCCAGGGGCAACACATTTTCTGGACAAAGAGCAGGACGCATTTGGCTCGGTGGTGGCTTGTGGAAGAACCAAGGGCCATAATGCTGTAGCCATATGTTGTGTAAGTCTTATAGAGCCTGTATGTCTTTGTGCATGTAGCTGGAGGGTCACACGCCTTTGTGTGCCGTGTGTTATGGTGTGACACTGCCATTATGGATGAGTGCTGACAGCCGGTGGAATGGCCACAGACAGAGGGCTTGTACTTGTTGTGTTAACACTGGCGGGACACAATAATCTGCTACTTGTAAAGCAGGTATCGTCCTGACAAAACCATTATTGTCTCCACATGGTAATGAGGGCCAGGGAGGGACTGGGAAATAGATTTAGAGGAGGCTGGTCCTGGGCCATGGCCTGACTGAGATGGGGGTGTGAGGGTGGGGGCAGTAGGACAGGGAGGCGGGGGAATGGGGCATTAGGTTTGTTCTCTTGCATCACTGAGCACTGGAGAGTTGTCTTAAATTGCCACAATACAAATTAGCTGGGCTCAAGAATGGAAGCCACAGAAGAGGGGGGAAAACAGATGACAAGCCTGAAGATTTAAGTCAAACACACAATAGCATTCTGTAATGCCCCCCCTCCCCTTCTGCCCACATCTTCCTCTCTGTGCATAAGATCAGGGCGGAATAAAAAGAGGGGGGAAAAAAGAAAACAAGGAGTGTTGTTGGTGTCTTCTAATGAAGCAAGCGAAGATGCAAGTCAATAGAGCAATTCATTAACAAATCAAAGTCCCAAGGGCCTGCCTGGCAGCATGGCTGTGTTTGTGAAAACCCTCCTTCAGAATGGATACCCATATGCCAGGGGTCAGAGTGACACCCCTCTTCACACTGTTTACCATTCAGCATACACACACATGGCCGTTAGGGTCACCGCTATCTAACGCGTCCGCTGCGCACACAACAGAATTTCCATATGGTCCATGAAAATGGATACGCCATTGGACCTCCCTTACTTCCCACGCCCCGGCCTTCAGTGCCTTTGGCTGCTGTGTGGTTTGTGTATCCACACACTTCAGGCGGGTGGGATAGAGAGACAGATTGGGGGTCAGAAGGGGTTCTGGTGTTGCTTATGTTAGACACCCAGCCAAGTCAAGAGCTTAAAATACTGTGCTCATCATCCTCCTCCAAGCCAAAAAATGTTCCTTTACTTCACTTTTGCTCTTCACCCCTCACCAGCAGACTGTTATCTCCCTCACTGAGTTCGTCTCTCCCCGTTACACTCTTCTTTCCTTGTCCCTCACCCCCCACCCCATGCTTCTGCCTGTAGTGCACCTTTCAGAGGACTTTCAGAACTCTTGCAGCAGTGGCGTTGATGTTGCTTCATAAGAACGTGAGGGCAGTACTGATGGCCGCCTGTGAGTGTGAAGCCCATTGAGACAGTGGTGACCCGCTGAAGAGGATTCCAGCCTGAGGGCACTTCACATGACTCTTTCAAATCCACACAAATAAAGCTCTTTATGGCCTGAAAGTGGCCCCACAGAATGGGTGCTACAGAGCCCCCTGAAAAGCCCAACACGATTGTCATGGATATTACACGACGCGAGCAACAACGGGCCGAGGAGACAAGTGTTGATCGGGAACAAAACTCGAGCAGACTTTTCCGTGAGGCGGGCCAGGGAATGTTGACAGGCCGGTGAATGGTCTGTTTAACCCTTTGAAAGTGAATGGGGGCTCCCTGAAACAAATGCATTCTGATAGACTTTGTACGCACTGGGACACAAAAAGTACACTAAGCCCCTGCAAGGGAACCAGGCAGAAGGCGAGAGACGAAAATAAGATTGGAAAGGTGGGAATGTGTTTGCGCCAGATTCCATCAGCCCGGCTCTTCTATTTTCTGGCTTCGACGCTTCTCTTTTGAGCTCAACAGAGAGATGATTTAAGCCTTGACTGGGCTCTAGCATCCATTATGACTGTGCCCATTTAGAGTTTTAGACAGACTGTTTGTTCACAAGAGTATGCTGCGGTTTGATGGAGAATGTCAAGCCTGAAGTGAGTGCTATTCCTCTGGCACTGGCAGTCATTCATTCAGTCACCTAAAAACTTTATTTTCTCTATCACCACTCATGGGTAAAGCCACGCTCAAAATGCATTTGTGTAATTTCTCCATATGGGTGTGACAAACTCTGCCAAAAAGATTCTCTTGCCGTGGGGAGGGGGCTTGTCTGTGGAGGTTGTAGCATTTTAAAAAATGGAAAGGAAAAAAAAGTAATAATAATGTCATTTAAAAATGGTAATCGCTGCAATGCAAATGCTTTACTTTGTAATTAAACTTTGCTCTAAGATATTACTCCTGCTGATTTAAAATTGGGGCATGTGACAGTTATGAGGCTGTTAATTGCAAAACTGCTCAGCATTGCTAATTGTTCCACGGGTGAATGAAATAAGGCTCTGGCAGGGGTACTCTATCAAGGTGAAGAGCAGGTTTTGGCCACTGTGGCACCTGTGGGCAGCCACGCGTACTCTGTATCTGCGAAATGATTCATTTAAAGATGACGAAACATGTATTTGTGATAACGGATTGAGGTTAATATTAAGGGCTGTAGAAGTAACGAACCGTATTTGTGTTACTTTGTCTTTTTCTGAAATAGGAAGCATGTAACACGTTGGTGTGTTTGACAGGAGATTTGAATTCAGTCCATCATGCATACAAAATGTGCCACTTATAAGTTACTGCATGTTCAATTGTGCCTACATACCCAAACTCAACATGAGTTTCCTCCAGCAAACTGCTACAGCTAGGTTGTCACCCTGCAAACTCTCTCACACAGCCCTCTCAGACAGCAAAAAACTTCTCCAGTAGAGCTCCTGCATGCTGACGGTAATCCTGAACTTTGGAAACTGCAAGGGGGGAAGAGAAATGTGCTTAGTTCAGCTCCTTCTTGTCACGGGGTGTAGTTTGAGTGGGAGCAGACATGGCTGCCATTGTGGGCGCGTTCTGTGTTGCTGTGTTTGTGTCAGGAAGGCTTTCTGCAGCGAGCCTTGTGACAGTGAGGACGTGTGAGGTGCATTGAGATGTCCTCATTCTAGGAATACTGCCACTGCCACCATGAGACCAGCCAATTATGCCTCCAGCATGCAAATGTCTTGCCGAGAGAGAAAGAGAGAAACAGAGAAAGAGAGAGAGAGAGCAAGAGAGAGTGCACGCTAAGACAAAGACACAATGAGGTCTGTGAAGGTTCTATGTGTGCCCCACTCAGTCTGAGACTGTTGTTTAATTGCCATGTTTACCCAGCAACTACATCCCATGTCATTAGCACACAGTGTAGTGTCATTTGTGTTGACACACCACTCTACAGCTCCATGGGGTCATTATTGCAAGACTGGCTTGAGTGGCGAAAATTGACATATTTTATGTGGGAAATCCTGATACACTCCATGGAGTTGTTTTCTCTGCGCTTTCATACAGCCATGGGGCCAATTAATTTTTGACCAGTCCGTATCCCAGGGACTGCTGTTGCTTTTAATGGTCTGGTTAGCACCGCCTCACATGTCACTGTGCATTTGATGAGACAGATAACTGTAGTCTTGTATAACAAGGATAGGATAGATAAAAAAAAACATATACATATAATTATGAAATGTAAAGTAAATGTGTAAATGTACATGTACTATATATTTACATCTATGCATATTCATTAAAAATAATATAACACATTTTTAAATTGTCAGTTGTCATGTTCTGAGCTTTGATTCTGCAATCTGCAACTGGGGGAAAAAGAGCTTAGTATAAGTAAAATCTTGTAAATGTGTTTAATATTCCTAATGTGTGTTTGCTACTGTTTGCATTATCCCCAGAAAAATAAAAGTCTGTCCTCTCCCTGTTATGTGGCTGGCTTCCTGTTACACAGTATATTAGTAACAAATACAGAGGCGGGAGGAGGCAGGGACTAAACACAAAAACAGAGAAAAAACCCCTCTCTGAATCCCTGACTGCCTGGTCAACACAGGTGGCAGATTCACAGGAAACAGATTTAATTATGCTCCTGGTAACAATGCTTTGTCCTTACAGCGGCTGACATCGCTGTTGACAAAGGCCGCCGCTGCATTCTAATCAGGAAACAAAATGCCGTGGAGCGCCCCAAAGCCCTGTCGGAGGATCATTAGCTAACCACCTCCGAGGATCCAGGGGAAGCAGCACAGAGTACAGCCCTGACATACGGTACCATGCCATCAGGCAGACAGAGCTTGCTTTTCACCCTGGAGACTAAGGTCCACCAAGGGGAGAGGGGAGGAGAGAAGCTGACCAACTGATAGACAGAGCGACAGCCGCGCTGCCCTGCCCGGCCGTCCCACCAGGGCTGAGCTTAACAAGGGGGCTGACAGGCTGCAGCTGGGTCCTGCCTAACGAAGGCAGGGACATTAGCGGGGCTCTGCGTCTGTCTCATTAAAAGACATCAGCCCACCTTGATTTCCACACACGCTGGCCACTTGCATGACAGCACGGCATGCCACCAGCCAATGAGGGAGAGTGGTGCAGGGACACCGGCAGGCAGGTGACGGGAGGAGTTGTTGACATTACAGCGCAGGGAGGGACAGGGGTCAAATGTAAGGGTGACCCCTGTCTCAGGGACAGCGATGACCTCATTAGGGGCCCCTGACAAAAGGAGGACCAACTGGGTGTCACCACTGTCATGGTATACACAGGTAGGCTGACATCACAGTCTCTCATAGCTGCAGCTCACACCACCTCTCTATGACTAGTCTGTACTGCTGACATGGGGGCGCCCACTAATGAGCATCAAAGGGCCTGTCCTTCAACTAGTAATGAGGACAGGTGACGACAACATCACATAATAACACGGACTGGAACATGGGCCTGGACAGTAGAGGCCAGAGAAGTATGGAAAAGATGAGAATAATTTTAAAGAGCTATCTCTTTTAAAAACCTCCAGTGTTTCCACCTCACTGCAAACAGAATGATACAGATGAATGAAAAGTGATTGAACATCAACCCATGCCCTATTTTCAAATAAGGGTTTCTCAGCTGTAAAACCATATTCATAATGCCGGTAAAGATATACTACACCCAGTCCTAGCAGGGGTTTATCATTATGCAAAATGGTCCCAGTGCAGCAGTATTACGGGGCCCTGGTCTCAACCCAGCCCTATATATATGGTTCCAGCAGCCTCCTCTGCAGGTCTCCAGAGCTCAGTTTAAGAGGAGGATGAATAGAGTGATGAAGTACAGGTCACATGTCTGTTTGATCCAGCGATAACGAGGGGGCTGAAGAAATAATCTATCAGCAATAATCCCTGACTCAGGAGACACCTCAGCAACAAACACACACACACACACACGCGGTTACTGACGCATGCATGCACACAGATGACAGATGCACACGGAGACACATATCCAACACACGCTGATCACCATATTCAGCAGGCCTTCATTATCACTATAATGTGAAGCAGGGGAGCCTGCAACCACAAAATGACCAATTATTCAGCATCAAGTATATCACCCTTCATTCGCTCACTGGGATTTATTACCCTGAGATAGCAGGTCAGTGTAAAAGGCTGAAAACTGAAGGCAGACAGGCAGACACATAATGCTGTTTATTGTTTAGAGGGGTACAGGGAGAGAACATTGCACCATTGGGACCTTGCTGAATCTCAGTTGAAAAGGCAAGCACGTTAAACACACAGGAGAGGTTATCAAGGAAGAGATGCCAAACTCTACAAGCATAAATCATTTATAATGTGTACCATACCATTTCCCTCTCTTCTTTCGTCACAGAGAAGGGTAGGATCCCATTTCCTGCTTGGGCCCGTGTAAAGATAATCATGTATCCATTTACATTTCCCATAAAGGAATATGGAGATGAGGTGGAGAGTCAGCAGGGGGTTCCTGACACACAGACACAGTCACAAATGTATTTGCCTTGCTATGCTGCCACAATCAGGACATTCTGAACTATCACAGATATAGATTAGAAGCTGTCAGTGTTTTTCGCTGCAGACAGTGTTCGCAAATGAAAAGCTGAGGCGACGCGAATGAACAAAACAACATCCTAATGATTGTTTATACAGTGGAAACATGAAGCAATTTTGGCTGATTATCGGGACAATGTCTGACGCCATTGTTAGTATACAGGCCAGAGCAAAAAAAAAAAAAAAAAGACTGATTGAGAACAAAGCAGAGACAGCTGAACCCATCATCTTTTATTCATTACATAAATGACATTTTAACAAGAGAAAATTCCTCATTATTGCTTCATTATACTGTATTAGATCTCTGTCTAGCAGATTGATAGAGTGATAGTGCTTTTATGAATATCAATATGTTTAGACAGGGTGCTTGTGAAGACCTCAGCCAAGGTCAAAACTACATGTTATGACAACACGAACCATGATGACACAGTAAGGTCGATAGATAGTGGAGGACTAGAGATAGGAATCGTTTTGGTCTGAAGGTTTACTAAGGTGGTGTAAAAATCAATGGGTTATTGTTTTGTCTGCGTTTTGCAAATATTTTAACAACCAATGATTATCATGACATTATATCAAATAAAAGACAAGAGTGTAGCCTGTAACTGGGATGTTCATTACTCTAGACAGAGAGTGGTATATATTCTGATCAGCTGTCACTACCCTCTTTAGGGCACCAGAATGCAGGTAGGCCTGTTTTCTGATAAGATGAAAAAATTATGCATAAATATTTATTACATTACTTTTTTTATGACAGTAGATTGAAACTTTTTCTTTTTTAAATGTCCCAATGCTTTATATTCACATTTTCTTTTTGCAGTGGCTGAAAAATGTACATGTCAATCAAAGTGAGGCGAGTGCTCCCTGACAAGTGAGAATAGTTTATTCAAATTGGTCTGGTGACCGAGAGCGGTGGTACAGTAAATGTCTGAATACAGAATGAGGTATTTATGAAAAACGTGGCTACGTTGTCCTCCATTTTAAAGAAGCATTACACTCACTCGAGAAGGAAAGTGGAAATGTTGACCTCTGTGCTCTGGAGTATACGCACGCTTACACAATCCAACACACACACACACACACACATATCCAGAAACAGAAAAACACAGACACAAAGCAGCACATAGTTTTTCTCCTCTCTCACATATCCCACCTCAACTCGGGGGATGTTATCTCAAATAATTACCGGTGGCCTCTCCCTGTCCCCAGTGGCTGCTGCTTGTGAGCGAGTAGAGACAACAGTAGGTCACAGTGGAGGGTCTGCTCTAGGAGGAAGCAAGAGTGTTAGCAGAGACAGTGATGGTGGTGGTGGGGGTGTGGAAGATCTGAGACTGGCCTCCTATGGCCCTGGCAACAGCTCTTAATTAACCACCCAGGTATTCCTGAGCCTCACGGCCCACTGCCCGGCTAGCCATATGGCTGGAGCTGCGCCACAGCCATAATTGCCAGGGGAAACACTGCATCAAAAAGAGCTCAGCCAACATAAAGCTTGTGTAAATTATTTTTAATGGTTCCCTTCTGGCAGGAGCACGTGTTTGTCATCTCAAAAAGAGCGCCCTTGACCCATGCACTTGCTCCCTGTTTGACAGTGTGACCTGTCTACCTGATTCTCGCTGGTGTCACACACACAAACACACACACACAGCCATTAGCACTGTTAGGAAGCAACCCCACTCTCCCCTGCTTGAGTGAGTGGTTATAATGTGCAGACAAAAAGGCATTTCTCTTTTGTGCCCGCAGCCACTTCAGAATGACTCATTGACATTTTATTTAATTATTTGTCACTACATTGCTTTAAATCCAACACATTAAATTCTAACATACAGGCTAAATATGCCCTCTGTTGTAAATGCAATATTAAAGAGCAGATGGTGCAAAATATGATTAATTAATTACTTTAGAAAGTGCACTGCATGTATTTCATATTGCATTGAAAACCACTTGCAGTCCCTCATCGACAGCTCACCTCACAGGCTCCTGAAACTGGCAGCCATCTTGACTTAGCCATTAGATAAAAGGAGACAAAAAGGATCTAAACATTATGATTTGGTCTTCAGTTTGTAATTACCTAATCTGTTGTTCTAATGGCCTCCTCATCATTTTGTGAACAAGCATCTCTAAACGGATGGAAATTGTGGTGAAATTGGTTCCATGACTGTCCTTTCCTCTCTCCTTCGCCCACCTTCGCTCCCTCCCCCTCCTTCTGTCTCTTCCTCTTTCAGTTTGGATTGCTAATCGTCCCAGGAGGGGTCCAGGAGGGATAAAATAGCAGCTCATTGCAGTTTTCCGCTTGTGTTATTTTTGACCATCGGTCTTGTACAAGGATGTTGTTGTGAAAAAGGGGAGAGGGGGAGACAGTGTTCAGTGGCCTCTGAGGTGAGTTAAGACCGCTGGCTTTCCCCTGTCTGGTGGCTACTCACAATATGTCAGGAACACAGAACATTTCCATGCCCCTGCTCCCCCTCCGTAAGTCTCACGCCAGGCCATTGGTGAGCTGTTTTTTTAAGGAAGTGGCTAGCAATCTGGTCAGAGCGACCTCACATCTGCCCTGCTAATGAGAAGGCTGGCCGCCTCCCAATTCGCCTCCCCAAACACTGTCCTTACCCACACAGGTCATGTCCTCCAAGGAGCTGAACCAACACAATACAATACGCACACACACACACACATACACAGAGGCACGCACAGAGACATGAATACAAATGCAACAGATTGATATGCACGTACGCAAAATATTCTAAACGTACATGCATGCACAAACACACTGCGGCACAGAGTACACAGATTAAAGTCACCTACTCAGGTGCAAAGACAATAGATTGCATAGAATCACATACAGACATGATTGTTATACGATACTAAAGCAGACCCTTGGATATGTAATTCATTGCTTATTCCCTGGTGCTAATCTTCACCATTACAGCTACACACCTAATCAGAATCCTTACCCTAACGTTTACGTAAAAACAGTCTCTTCGAAGGACAAAAAGCCCTCACTGGCAATGTCTAAATTGGTCCTCACAAGCATAGAATTACACACACACACATAAGCACACACACACACACACACACACACACACACAAGTAATATACTTTGCTCCCACCCAACTGTCTTATTCAAATACAGACCATAAACCTCAGAAAAAACACTCACAAACAAACGCATAGGAATCAGCTACTCCGCAGTCCAAACTCCAACTTAATGACTTGGTTGACGCTTAGTACCACACACAGTGCAGTTGAGTGGAAATGAAAGCATAATTGCCGCCATAGATCCAACACATACTGAAAATAATACAAGCATGCATTCATGCATTTAACCACACCATCAGCCCACTCTCTTGGCGACATCGGAGTCATTACAAGAATATATTTTCACGGTGTTTTCTAAAAGCCATCACAGATGAATCACGCTATCAGGACCAGCGTCGCCAAACAGACCCAGCGTATTAACTTGATGCAAAGCCAGTTTTATGTACCTGAATTCCGAAATGGCTCCAAATCACCTGATTGGCGGTTATTGCACCTTGGGCCAATGAGAGGGCGACAGAGACGGCTCGTTCACAGCTTTAATGAGCCCCACACATTGAGACGTGGAATGAGATATCCCCGGTACAGACTAATCTAAAATGCCCTAAAACAGCAGGTCCATAAATTAAGCAAAAGACACACATGCCTGAAACAGCAAACGCTTTGTAAAGCAGCCTTTTGTGCTGTCACTTTGACTTGAACTTACTGAGAGTGTGTCTGGCTGCCTCTCTGACTGTCTGCTTGCCAGCTCTTGAGTAATTTTGCCATGTTCTAACCCTAAGATACCAAGCTGAATAAATGTTTAGCCCCCTTTCTTCTCAGGTTACAAAGCAAAAGAAAGTTGATAAAGCGGGGGCTTTGCGCCAAGTTTCTGCCATGTGCCCCCGTGACATCTTCACCCTTCTTACCTTCTTCCTTTTAACCCCATCTCACTTGAGCTCTCTTAATAAAGCATGCAGTGCAGGGGAACCTGGAGTTCACAGCCCAAAAAAAAATTAAGCTTTATCCCTCACTCTTGTGTGGCTTTGTAATTTAGCTTACTTTTTTTCACTAATAGCAGAATATTTCTGCATCTGATGTAAACGTTGAGTGAAGATGCACACGTTTATTCCCACAATGTTGGCTCTTACAGGTGAACCCAAATGTGCAGAGCTTGCATGTACCCATTAATTGGCCATACGGCGTTTTTTACACAATACTCACGTTGCAGTCATCTAGCCAATCATGAGGAATCATTAACACTTAATAGCCCTAAATGGCCAAAATTTTTAAAAAAGATCAAACTGTAGCAATTTGGCAATAAATGGGTAATATTTATTGCCAGAATCCTTTCTTCCTCCAATCTTGGCCCTTGGCATATACTTCATGAACTCTCGATCCCTCATCCTCTCCTCATTTCTCCTCCTGGTCCTGTCTGCTAGCAGGAGCCACTGCTAGCGTCGCTGCCAATGATCAAATGAATGCTTTAGCTACCACCACCCTGTTGATCTGCTATAGAGGTCTTACCGGCCTGTTTAGGGTCTGACTGACAACTACTGCGTAGTTAATTGATTTATGTGAGACACCATGTGAAAGCAAATAAGTACAAATACCACTGAACATTCATAAAAATGTATTTTGATTTTCATAGCGAGAGAGGAAGTGGCGCCATCCTGGGAAGTTGTGCATCATTTTCCCACCGCAAAGTAAGTGCTGGGTGTGAGAATGTTTGTCCGTCTATTTTATGGACTGATCGACATGTGACAAATGCCCGTCTGTGTGGCAATTTGGTACCTAGCATTGCGCCCACGGTGCACAGGTGGGAGGAGAGGAATAAACAGGTGGGTGGTTCATTGAAATGAGGCAGCGCAAATCGAGCTGTTGGTACTTTCATTTAAATCGGTATAAAACTGAATCTGCATGTAATGTGGTTAAAGCAGGAATGTCAGTGAAGCGGTCTGCATTCATTTAGAGATGAATATGTATGATTCTTACAGTATCTGTTGTCCACAGCTGCTGTATAATGTATGAGAAGATTCTCCTTCAGTTCATTAAATCCCTGCAGCCATCTTCAGCCTTTCCGACAGTCACACAGCGTCTCTGCCCCTCCTTGGAGACAGCATCAATTAAAGCTTTCTGTCAGAACTCCAGTGCATTGTCTCACACTAGCCACTTGATGGATCTTGGACAAATGACTGGAGATTGTGACCTGAGAGAAGACAATTTTCTTTTCAAACTGCTTCTTAAAACACAATAGCTTGGAAAGTGGATCAAAGACGTGGAATTATGCAAATGGCACAGTGGTTTGGTGATGAGAGTCTAAATGAACTCTGGCGATACATTCTTTTCCAAACTTTGTTTTGTCAGAGAGTTTCCAGCTTGTAAAGGTTATGGTTGCATAAACCTTGCAGTGTTTGCACTGAATCTGAAGAGAGGCAAAAGGAGGAACAGTAGATAGATACCTACATTAGGCCAACTGTGGGATAACTCCACACACATGCACATGCACAATTACTGGTGGAGCCACAACACTCTTCTGATTGCTAATTAGTACTTGAATCGACTGGTTCTCAGTAGAACAACTTGAGGATTTCAAGCATGAGCAAAATGTCAACGGCTCTAATGGCCTTTTTCCTCTCTTCTCCACTGCTGCCTGTTTCTCTCCAGCCTTCCTTCCATCACTCACACCATTGGGAAGGGGTGGTGCACCCCCACCCCACCTTCCAGAGGTTGAGGATGTGTGTCCAGCACCTCTCTGGTATGTCAGATGTTACGTTTGTGCCATGCCAACTGCAGACAGCACAAATTGAGAGCTTCGGTCAATTGTAAAGTATAGGAAATGAAACACTAGACATCACCAATGTATTCTTCAGCCTGCCTTTACCTATGAGAAACACCAGGTATCCAGTCAGACTTAGCTAGTGAACACAGAATGAGGTGTGAATGTGTGCAGTATGTGGATGTGGATGTGTGTGTGTGTGTGTGTGTGTGTGTGTGTGTGTGTGTGTGTGTGTGTGTGTGTGTGTGTGTGTGTGTGTGTGTGT
>JAVQJF010029184.1:0-29519 GCA_036023855.1 Gadopsis marmoratus | reverse complement strand
GTACACGCAGTCAGCTGTACCACGTGTCTGTAATAATAATCTTCTACTGTGGATCAAACTTTCACATCCAGTTAAAGCTCTGCGTTACTTGCTGCGTCATCCTGCTGCAGATGTGTGTGCAGGTGTCGTCTGAGTTGGATTTAGCCTTGTTGATTATGATTTTGTAAACTAAATCCTTTTCTTGTTTAGAATCAGTGTTATAGTCGCTTGTTTCACACTTCTGAATGTGTGAGCGGTGGAGCATGTAAAAACTGCGAACATTAACCAGGGGCTGGTTCAGCTCAAACTAGACTGCATTATAAACCATAAATCGTCAAGTGTTTAATTACTTGAATGAAGATAAAAAATCAGCTCAGGGTGTCCATGCAACTTACAGGACTTAAAGGATCTGCTGCTAACGTCTTGGTGCCAGATACCACAGCACACCTTCAGAGGTCTAGTGGAATCCATCCCTTGATGGGTCAGAGCGGTTTTGGTAGCAAAAGGGGGACCTACACAATATTGGGCAGGTGCTCATACTGTTATGGCTGATCGGTGGAGTCTTCTGCTATTCACATGAGCAGAAGTTTACTGTTACAGTTACCAACAAAGAAACAAAGGTCGCAAGACGATCAGATTTCAATCCTCAAGACAAAACATCAAGAAGAAGGTTCCTTATTTTCTGAAATGAAATGGTGGGGTGTTGGATCCAGGTGGAAAAATTGGTACCAAGAAATGGGGGTGCCTCTGTGATTTGGAGCTGGTTCGGCTATAAATCATGTGACGCGATGCAAACATCCATATGTAAGATTTGATGTCGTGTTGTGACAGCCAAATTTGGCAACACCAGCAGCCTGTTTCACCATCTAAATGGCGCACGCCTGTGAACGAGGACGCAACAAGGGCCGAAAGCACAAGTGGTTCAGCCAACCGCTGCACCAGCAGAGCGCGTCCTAAGGCAACACAGCTGTCACTCGAGGATTTGTTCACTGCTGCTGTGCCTTTTATGATAAAAGCACCTAAAAATAGAAGGATATTACGAGGGCAGTCGCACAATATGTCACCATTGACATGGAGCCAATTCACATGGTGGAGAGAGACAGGTTCAGACATTTGATTTGTATTACAGACCAAAGATACGAGCTGCCTGATGGGAAGTATTTTAGCCAAAAGTGTCTGCCAGAGCTGTACCCACTTTCCACGGATTAGCCGCCTGGCGAAGAGATACTCATGCATCCTGGCCACAAGCTCAAACTCGTTACATGCACCAGGGCAACGCTGAAGCCAGAAAATGTTGACGGCTATTGTTCCTGGCAAAGAACCTAACTTGTTTAGTTTGAGGAGGAACCATTGTTACAACGTTTTTGTTGTATTGCTCTAGTTTATGTTTTGTTGTATGCTGTTCATTTCAAAAGCTTTGTGCGCTCTGGATTATTTGAAAAAAAAGAATGTGTTCATTGCTCTACTGAATTAAGTGAAATTTAAGACACTTAACAAATGTCAACCTAACCAAGAGTACAACAAAGGCCAAAGCCAAACAAGACGAAGGCCTCCGCAGCAAAGAACAACTCTCCCAGCCCGTGAAGGTGTGCAGTTCTCGGAGGAGCCCCCCAGTGGGACGTTCCTCTCAGGGAATCCCCGGGAACTGTTTCCTCCATCAATGCCTATTGTCCAAAGTCAATTACGTTCTTCATCTCAAAAGGTGTAAGTGTAGATAATGGTGTCGTAACAACTAGAACTGCTGTTGCTCTGTGGCTGCTGCAGTTACACCCTGACTCACATCATCATGTAGTACCTGATACAAGCTCCACTTTTCTCTCCACCAGGGCACTGACATCCCCGCAGAGCTGTGCCATGGAATCCAAGGTGCATTAAATCTTGATGACGACCCTATTCTACCAGATAAGTAAGGAGCGCCTGCTTTATTATCACTTTTGCACATTTTGTCCCATGTTGCTCTGGTTTTTAACGAACACTAACCTACTGATGGAGAGACGTTCCAGTGCGACCACTCTGACCTGCTCATTTACTTATTCATTCCCCCCTTCTTTTTTTTTTTTTGACATTTTTCCATCAGGTTGGTGGCGTCACCCATCCCGATGCTGCGGGACATTGCACAGAACAATGCGATCGGGTAAGGATCAACATGAAAGCTGAAAGGAATAAACGCTAAAGGAGAACATCTTTAGTAGTGTTTTTGTTCAAGGTTGAGATCTATTGAATACACATCATAAATTGATACTGAAGCAGCTTACAGGCTGGATCCTCCTTATTTATACATGCAGTATATTTAAAGTCAAGCTCCTATTATAGCGTGAATGTTCAGATGATGGTAAACGCAACAACGAATAAAGTGTGGTGTCAAATGTCAAATCTGAGAGGCCGTAAACACAGTAACAGGAACACCTGTGAATTCAAAGCAATCAAAGACAGTAGCCACACAGCAACTTCTTTCTTTTTGAAGCTTATAAGTTGGGGTTAGTAAATCGTGTAATCATTTAACCTATGCAATATATTCAGATTCCAACATTAAATGGAGAAAAGCAGCACATCCTCAAATTTGAGGAGCTGCAAACAGAGTGTTTGGCTTTTAAGACTAAAATCATTTATCAAATAGGAGATGGAGCCAGGAACGGCTGTCATGTCTCGAGCGCCTCCTCAACTTCGCTTTTTATTTGCTCATTTAGTTTTGATGTCTCCTCGACACTTTGCTACTACATTCATCACAAGCGAGCCCTGTCATACAATATGATGGAGAACAATCTGTACACCTCAACCAAATGTATATCCATGGCTGGGATTTCCTGTTGTGTGTGTTTATATATTATAGATATTTTAACTTTTGCTCTATTTATGTCTTGTCTTCAATTCTATTTTTCTCATTAGTATGATTTTTGTATGAGCGCTGTTGATGAACAAACGGGTGCTTCACTATAACATAAGGTGGAACTTTACTATATTGCTCAAACGTTACAACAATGTAAGAATAACACAATAGAGTAATAATTGTAAAGTGTATATAAGGAGTAAAATGCGAACACCTGTGCCTAATAGAAAAACAATAGAAGTAATGTAAATTTAATCGCCGAATAATCTTCAACATCACACTCCCCCCCTGTGTTGAAAGAGAGATGTTTCCTTTTACAAATCTTACTCTCTGTCTTTTACAAAAAAATGTGAGCTAATGGAACTCTTTTTGTCCTCCATTTGAAAATGATTTTCTTCTTCTTTCCAGAGTGAAGTTCAAGGATCCCCAGTACGCTGATGACTTTGTGTTCAAGGCGCTCCTCCTTCCTGGAGCCAAGTGAGGATTTTTCTTTGTTAAAGATTATTTATCTCAGAAATGCTTTGCCAGGCATTTAAGCACCTTTATTTATTTATTTATTTTTGCATTCCTCATTATTAAAGTCTGGTGATAATCTACATTTCTCTTTTTGCCACTAAAATCCCCCGAGAAGATGAAAACGATCGTGTTAGTTTGTCACAAATATATAGTCATATAGTAATTTCCTAAAACAGCTGCTCACTGTAGATTTTGTCAAACAAACAGGAGGAAATAGTACAGTTGTTAAACTATTTTCAGCGGCAGATGAATCCACATTTGGGGCTCTAGTGAGTATTTGGGTGTGTGAATACATCAGGCTGCGATCGTAGATAAATCCACTGCTGGTTTTGGTCTTTTTATGGGATTTGCTGACAATAATATAAAGATTAATCACCAGGTATTATCTTTTTAAATACATCAACAATCTTTTATTGGCCACAAAACACTTTGTAGGTGTTTTGAAAAAAACACAGGTTTTTTTTTTTTTTACATCACTTCCTTCTCAGCTAATTATTATTTCCGTTAATCATTTACTCCATCAAATGTTGGAATAATGGCGATTGGATGACAATGAATTGAAAGTGACCAGAGCACAGTGCTTCAGAATGCTTATTTTCTTTGATCTTTTTCCCGAAAAACACACAAAGTCTTTGTATTTAAAATGGTGTAAGTATTAAGTATAGTAGTATGTGTGGGGCAGTGATCAGAAAATGTTTAGAATTATTTATTTTTCAGAATCAGTTTTCTGTCAATTGAGAAATATCAGACAAACAGGGTCTGCAATGTTTCAGATGACATCACTTGTCTCTGTGATTAATTCACTTAAAAATGTTGCTCAGTGCAGCTTTAACTGTGTCGTTTTGTTTGTTTGTCAGGATGCCCAATAAGGTCCTGAAGCCAGGGGACTGGGAGAGGGGGAACAGGGAACCATGGAGACCCCAGCTGGGCTTCAACTCAAACAGGCAGCAGGCTCACCTGGACCAGTCTGGCTTCCGGGCTCTGGGGTACGTTACCATACGCTGTCGCAGCCTTTAAAAACAATGGAGAAGTCCTGTCTGTCTAGCAAACTCTAGCCATCACAATGTGGATATAGTGTTTGGTGTTAGTGTTATTTCCATGGAGTCTGTTAGCTAGCGCACTTGTTACATCAGGCTCTGCGAATACTTTAACGTTACCATTTTGTGCTCCTCAGCCAAAGTGCCAACTTAACACGAGTGTTAGCCCCTGATTGTTCCATTTTCTGTATGCTAAGATAATATTAGCAGGGCTACTGTCGAACTACAACGTAATTCAACAAGTTGCTTATAGATTTGTTTTGGAACATGAGACTAATTCCTGAGCTGCATCCCTGCTGATGAATCTCTTCTGTTTAAATCGTCATCGGAAGAAATATTCCTGATTTCTATGCTCTCGAACAGATGAATGAGAAATTTGGACTTAATTTAAGTTGTTGGGGTTTTTTTCCCGCAGCATAAGATACACATCATAAAAATAACACACAAAACATGTATTCTTCAGTGATATTGTAGGTAGAGAAACTTCAACACAAGAGTTGCTCACAGTAAATGTCTATATAATTGAAATGCATCCTGACAGGTAGATAGTTTAGTCTAACAGGCCTGTGCAGTGTCTAATATATATCCACAGACTTTAAAGTTTTTGCTTCGTCATCCACTCGGGGAGATCACTCATGTGAAAAACAGTAGTTTGTAAAATCCTATTACACACAGGTCATTGTTCCGTTTTACACAACTTTAATGAACCCAAATGTCTAAAACTCGGCACGCACACACCTGCTTCTAAAAGCTCTTGCACTGTGTGATGGTATAATTTCATAGTACGCTGTGTGACACAGTGACTCAGTATTCAGATTTGGGATAAGAAGACATGTAATGTTTTTAAAATGGAAAATTTGTTTAAATGTTTGCATCCCTAACGCTCCCCATTAACCAGCCATCCTTGATTATGATCTAAGCTCCCTCCTCCACACATTGATATTATCATTAAGGAAATGTGAATAATTGAACATCTGGCTCGATTCGACTGTGGCGTGTTTGGGAATTAATTATGCACGGATTTGAAGAAACCGAATGTATTGCAGTTTTGTTTGGGTTTTTTTTTCCCCTTTTTCCTACTAAACCCGTCGTTAGTCGTTGATTCAGTAATTCAGGCAGTTATGTGCTTTGATGGGGTCAAACAGGCAGGTGCTCAGAGGACAGTGAGCAAGGAAACTGTTGGATTTCTTTTTGTTTGTTTTTGATTTCAAGTCAATGGAGTTTCTGTGTCAAGTCCAGTCTGAGGCACGAAGCCAGTATTGGACTTCACCCAGTCCGTGTTGTACACCTCTGATATATGAAAGAATATAAATCCTCCCGTTCTCTACCACCTGCTGACCATCGGGAGCAGATTTTGGGGTTCAGTATCTTGCCTGACGACACTAGAACCAGGGTTTGTACAAAGTCTTGAAAGTTTGGAAAAGGCTTAATTTTAACCGGTGTGTTTTCAAGGTTAGGAATATGCATGAATTTGACTACACTCCTTGAAAAATACTTTTTCGACATTATCTGGTGTTTCGTCATCGACACATTCACTCATGGAAACCAAAAATCACATCGTGATGTTTGCTTGTTGTCTCCTGGTGTTTATAGGAACAATTTGGATTTGATGACGAGGGCTTCAAGAGCCTGGAAATTCTTGGTTTACGTACCTTGAAAGTGCTTGAACTTAGCCCTTAAAAAGCTATACCACTCAGTCTGCCAGCCTTGTGATTAGTGGACGTCCCACTCTACCTTCTTATTTTACATTGTATAAATCTACAGGACTGTGCTCATGACTAATACAAACATCAGTAACTTTGACTTTTAGAGTGCCAGAAGAAAGGTTATTGCAATATATCACAAGATCGGCACCAAACATCTTTTATTCTAGGTTGTCAGAATCCTTAATGGGTCTTAAAATGTCAATAAAATCATAATGATATTAGCTGAACAATTATCTGGCCTCAAACGTCAATACAATGCTTCTATCAGTTCCTCAGGAGTTATCGTCTAGTAGTCTTAGTAATACCCAGTGTTCAGGTTTGAGGCTGGTGAGTGGCAGGCCAAGGCGTTGCTTTGATAAATCAAAAAAAGACAGGCTGAGTTGCTTTCTCTGCAAAGCGGAGCTCTTTATCTTTACCTGCTTTCTTTTTAGTTTAATTTGTGCTTCATCAAATACATGCAAGCACGCAGTCTTAATAGATGACTGTGTCACGTGAACAGCGTGTTTCCCTCGCCATCATCACTACGAAAGGTAAAATAACGTTTCACTGTATTATAAACCGTTACGCAGTGTTTTTGGCATCTGATAAACCTTCAAATTAACAGATGTGTTGCTCAAACAGGACTTTCTAGGTTGTATTTCATGTCTCGCTTGTACCTGAAGCAACTGATTTAATGGGTGATTGGGCCCTCGTCCATTCAGGAGCTGTTGAACCCAAAAGACGACGGTTCAGTGGCTGACTTGATACAGATTTAGGTTTTTTTTTTGTTTGTTTTTTTTTGTTTGTTTCTTGTTTTTTTCTGTGCCAATCCTATGCTGAAAAGGATGTGTTTTCTTCTCTTCCTTCAGGCACAGTCTGAACAGAAACCAACATGGCGGAGGACAGTATAGCAACGCCCCGCCGCCGAGCAACTACCAACATGGAAACTACCGGTCTTCACACAGCGGCGGTCACCAGCCTTTCCAGCGTAAGAAACACACTCACATCCTGACAGGTGTTGGTTGAACTGCAATATATGTTAGACTTTATTTTAAATTGATCTCAGCTGTAATTGCACCGCACATCAACGTGGAGCTAATTTCATTGGAAGATTTCATTACGTAGAAGTGTGATATTAGAGTTTTGCCCGACCTGTTTGCCAAAACAGCTTTGCGAAGTAACAAACAGTCAGGTGTGGCGGCATCATCATCTCAGCTCATCTCAACAGACTTCGGGTGAATTTGACACCAAAGGAAACAGAGCTGGGCTTTATGAGTAAGTCGACCTTGTCAGACTTGCTGCTTCCAATGTTATGAATGAAACTGGGTGAATTGTTGGATTGACGGCCTTGTGTTGAACAATGCGGTGCGGTGTTCTGTTATTTCACTCCTACTTAACTTTTTTAAAATGTTCTTTTGTCTCACGGTTTCTTCTTCCTTAAAATGTGATGAAAAGAGAGTTCACAGTGGAGCATGTGTTCAGGAGCGTTTCTCAGTGAGAAATGGTACAATGTTACACACTTTCCATTGTGATTCGGTGCTTTCAGTCGATTCTCTGACTTCCCACTAAATAAGTCCCCTGGTTTTTGTTGCACACACGGAACAGAAATACAGCGACGCCACGTAACGTTTGCTACAGCTGCTGTAGCTAACGTTACGTGGCGTTCAACACGCTCATGGAGTTATTTTTCGGATGCTTTTTTTGACCACAGATAAACAGCACTATATGGCATAATCATGTTCATATCTCTTGATTGAACCAAAGATGCAAATTAAATGCAGGAAAACCAACTTCAGCTGCTTGCTTATGAGCCCCACAGCATCCTGCCGAGGAGTCCTTGAGCAACAGCTCAGAACCTGCTTGTTCTTCTAAATGCCTACAGCATAAATCCAACCGACAGACAAACTAACATAGTTATTATTTCACTCAGGAAATTGGACACGCAGCTGCTCAAACTGTTGCTCTTTAAGACACGAATCATTCTGCTGTATGATTAAATCGCTGCCTTTTGTTCGTCACGTGAGGGGACAGTTGAACGGCTCGTCACATATGGAGGCAGGATCTCTCCCCCAGCTCCTAATCAAAGCCTGTGCTCGGCCTCGGCCCCGCGGTCCTCTGCCAGCTCTCCTCCAGTTTGACTTTGATGTGCCAATTTGCAAGTAGATGAATAATCTCATCTGCCTACTGATGGCGTGCGGGGGAGTCGTAGCTATTCTCGGGGCACTTGATGCAAATGGGGTTTTTTGGCTCCTCCGGATTGCGGTAGCACCTCCCCTGGCCTCTGCCGCTCGTTCTTAATGTTAATCTTGCCAATTAGCGGTCCAGGACTTTTTTTCAAATCTCACTCTATATTTTTTCCATCATCATCGGGGAAAATTGTTACTTTAACAAATGGGAATCTTTTGTAAATGTTGAGCATGGCTCGTCTGTGCTTCTCGGCCTGATTCTGCCGACAGAGGATGATTTTTATTATATCAGGTTTATTATATCAAGTACCTGGACCAGAAATGCAGTTGTTGAAGGTAGCACTGATATTACATTTGATTTCTGCTGATTTCTGTCTCTTTTACATTTGTAAACCTTTTGACTTTCCCTCCAGCGACAATCTGCAGCTCAACTTTGGTCCAAAATAAGTTAATTTTTTTTTAAGTCTCAGCAGCTGAAATTACAAAAATGATTCAAGGAATTTTTTTATTTCTGCTTAACGTTTATCTAAAAACTTGACTTAACATGGGTTTAATATTGGCATCCCTAGGAATGTGATTATCCAGACAAGGAGGCCTTTTGACCAGATAACACTTTCTCAGGGCCAATCCTCTGCTGGGCCAGTAATCACTGCAGGCTTTGCTTCTCTGGGCTTTTGTGATTTTGGGGGGGTGGGGTTGGTTGTTTGTTAGTCGTTGTGGGAGACCTGGCCCGGTAATGAGACTGTCGAGTGGCTCCGCTGGACACAGTGGCTCCCTCTGATAAAAGCATCTGGGAGGATCCCTTTTGATTGGGTGTGTGATGCGCTCTGAAGAGGGTTGAAACCAAAGTTAACTTCCCCCTTTGACGCCGCTGCTACCTCCTGCGGTGGTGAGTCAACATGCTGCCTCTGAAACCCGCTGCGGGGCTTTGTGCGCTGCAGCCAGACCAGCTGGTGTTTAATAACCAGCCGGGGAATCTCTGCTGGTGGCCATTATTGTCTTGACACACAGTGACACCAAATTTTAACCAGGGCAGCAAAGTAACGGCTTCATCCAGCGGCCACAGTGGCTGATAAGCCTCCGAACTCCCGAACCACTTCAGAATAACAACTGCACATAATAGCTGCTCACACTGGCTGCTAGACTTCAATTACAAGGAGTCACCAGATACACGTGGCCTTGATGATAACTGTTTTTAATCTGTATTTTCACAAAACCTTTCTCTGATGTCAAAAGAAGTCTTGAAGATGACTTTTAAAATGTTATATTTAGTAACGTAGTCTTGATGAGATTAATTTACTGAAGCGTCAGGTGAAAACGTAGCTGCGTGTTTGTGTTGATGCACATTAATTTAGATGCAGCATCGGGGACTTTTATTTTAGTATGTTGGATGGTATTCGAGGACTTAATAACTCAACTTTCAGTGGACTCGTATCATAATCATGTGCTCATGTCGCTTAATAACAAAATGCTGTCGCCCAAACTAATGAGTCAAAGGACGTAATTACAAACTAACAAATGAGTGGAAGACGTTTGAGGTTTGTGGATTGTTTTGTTGGATATAAAGCGTAAAAGGGCACAAAGTTTAGTCAAATATTTGTCTTTTTTTTGTGATTTTATAGGGTTTTATACCTCCAATACATTTTGAGATGCCAATCCAAGCAAAATGTGCCCATAGTGTCGAATGCTTTGTCTTATGCTTAGTTGTTTCGGTGTATTCTTTGATTGGACAGGCATTTAAGTCAGAATTTAGCTAATCTTGGCTTGTATTGTATCGTACGGTCCTCGGCAGCACCCAGTCCTAATGATTATTTGGGATAAATGTTGATATCAGAAACTTATCCTTGTTCAAACTTTAACCACAGCGCCCTCAGCTGTCTATCATTTAGAGGTTTTAATCCTCTCTGAAGTTGATTCTGGGCAGATGACTTTTTGGGAGTCTGCTTCCCTGCTTTGAAACAGAAAAGTTACTGTCCTGCTTCTGTTATCAGACCCGAGCCGGCTGGACGGGAGCTGAGTCAAATAGTTGCTGAACTAATTGAAAAGAGGTGGAGAGAGACGTTTAGTTGCTTAGCGCGGTTGTAATCCCTGCATTAATACAGTGGACACAGCGTGTTTTTAAGGATTTTAAGCGTAATCCTTTGTTGGCTTTTGTCCGGCGCAGACTGGAGGTCCATACACTTTCAGATCATTGTTAATTAAGGAGATTGACAGGTGTCCACTTGTAATTCTCTCTTTAGAGGCGTCGCTGGCGATGAGGAAAAGAAGACCAGAGTGTTGTGGAGTTATAATTGGAGCCCAACTGGGTGGTCCACTTAAAGTTTGTTGGTGGAGGAGATAACCAAACATGAAAAGTGAATGACAAAAACAAAATGATGATGTGCCGACAGCAGTCTGCCTGCTGGCTGGTAATTGTGTCTTTTGCTATTTGACGCAGTCGGCAGAGAACTGGTGGAATATTTCCTGCTGCCCTTTTAAGTTGTCAGCTCATAAACACATTGTTTCAGGTTTTTCTTCCATTTTAATGGTTAAAAAGTCTCCCATTAGTGTCTCAACTAAATATCAATTATGGGATGGGCCAACGTGATCGGGTTCCTTTCAGACAAAAGATCTATAAATGTGCAGTGACATTTCATTTCCTCGTTAGCGTTTTCTTTTTGTACTTCAGCTTATAATAAATGTACATTTACAGCAGGACATTCATGCAGCTCACAGATGTTGTTTTTTGTTTTATTTTGAGTAATTGGGTCGGTCAGTTTTCGATATGGAAGTTTGGCATTTGTGTCCCCTGATGGTGCAGATGCTCGTGCCTTTATGTCCTAACACATCAGTTATGTTGGAAACTTGGTGCTTTATGAATATTAAAAAAAGAATTTACAGATTTTGAATGTCATATCAGCTGTGTTGGTCTTCTCCTTCTCTTGTTGTCCAGCTGTTGTCCTCATACTACATGTTTAAAATCAACCGCTTTAAGTCCCCAAAGCTAAAACGCTCCATGCTATGCGTATATGCTAGCAACCCTGTGTGGCTGTACTTGAGCTAAATACTAACCTCAGCATATGTACACCTGATGATGGCGCTAGTGGAAAGGTTGTGGACATGAATTTCCGAACTGCTAGCGTGGCTAAAACATCACAATAATAAGGAACATGTTCTGGTGTCAGTGTGAATAACGACGTGTTAAATGACGTAAGACTCCAGTTTAATTTATTTTGCTCCTTTTCAGCTGGGATTGTGTCCATTTGGTGGAGTTTTTGTTTTTGTGGGTTTTCCTTTTGGTAATCATATTTTGAACCATTTTCATAATTTTTTTTAATGATGGAAGTAGATTTGAAATTGACCATACACTATTCTTTTGAGAATCGAGTCAATTCTGAAGGACAAATCCCAAATATTTGCTCGTTAAAGTTTTTCAAACGTTTTGCTTCTCTTTTTTTGTTTTATTGATTTGTAAATTGAATCTCTCCGAGTTGTGGACTGATGGGCAAGTTTTCACTATTTTCAGACATTTTATAGACAAACAAATTAACCGGCTAACAATTCCTATCAGTTAATCTGCCAATTTGTTTTCTGGATCAATTAATTGTTTGCTCTGCAAAAAGTTCCCAGAGAGCAACATGACGTCATGTATTGTCTTGTGTTGTCCACCTGGCAGTCCAAAGAGATTCAATTACTGTAAAGTGAGTGGAAACGGAGAAAGTTTGAAAACCAAGTTCGCAAAAAACAAACACGACTTGACGTTTGGCGTGAAGCGTGAAGAGTTGGCGTACTGGCGTGTGAGTTTTACGTCCACTGAAGAGATGAAACACAAGTCATACTTCTATCGATTGACATTTGACTGGAGCTCTTTTTTTTTTAATGACGTCATCTCTTTGCGGAGGAGTAGCGCCACCTGCGGTTCGACTCGATGCGCTCGATTCCTAATGTCAACATAAGCGAGTGGAATCATCAGTTGGCTGTTTTTTTGCGACGTTTGAATGCTGTAAATATATGAAATTATGATGTAAACGTGTGACTCCCAGCACCCCAGCCTGTACACCCCCCCGATCACTGATCACTCAGTATTGATTTTCAGCTCTGATCCAGAATAATCAGCTTCCGTGAACTCGTCCAGCTCCTTCCCGGGTTTGCGACTGTGCGTCTCCAGGTCTTTTTGGCTGCACCCTTCACCCACCCTGAGCCGAGCCACTCAGCCGGCCTGCCCCTATAAACAAACAGGCCCGGGCTCGCAGCTGGTCATCGCCTTGGCAACAGTGAATCTGGAAGAAGCCGTTAGCTCCTTTTTTCAAAATTTTTTTTTCTTTTTTTTTTTTTTTTTAAGTGCGTCTTTTGTGAAGGGCTTCCAGCGATGGAACCAGGGCACTTGAAGCGTCCACAATGCTGCCGGCTGAATGCTTATTTCATTTTCTGAACAAAAAATGCAAATGTGGCGTTCCAGCCCCCACCCCCACCCTGCACCTCCGCCGTCATTCGACGTTTGAAAGGGCTTAATTTTATCATGACAACTGATTCGTTCTGTATCCATAACAGAAATAGTATTTCATTCTTTTATTTATTTTTTTATGTTTTAATCTTCAAGGTTAAATCTGACTTGAATTGGGTTAATTAGTATCCATGTTTAATGTCAAATCCTTCTAGTTTTGGCTTCTAAACAATGAAACTGGAGGATTTTCTCAGCTTTCATCGCAGTTTGACTCAAAGTCGACTTGAACGTGAAGGATTGCTCTTGGTTTTGAGTGTTTTGAACTGAATTTCGTGTTAAAGTTTGAGCTAAACCATCAAATGGTAAGAGCCGATAGCGGCCTGCCCCGTACTGCTGGTTTCATGTTGCATTAAAAGTGTTCGGACGCAGGTCAAATTGAGGACTGCGCTCTCTGCTGCTTCTAAAACTTCAACCTCAACTCTGCAGAAGCACTTCTGAGCAGGTCGTCTTTTGTCCTCCGCAGATTCCAGGCAGAACAGTTTGCTGGGAGCGCCGCCCTCCTTCCAGCAGCCCCAGTATCCAAGGTGAGTCGGCTTTCTGTCAATCTGGGTTTTCTGGTCGTCGCTAAATTCACGGTTAGTGTGCTGGCATGTACCTCCCATTTTTTTTTTTTTTCCTTTCTATTCCTCTGCTTACATGGGATATAGACACTGATTTTTAATTTTTATTATTATTTTTTTTTAAGGGAATTAAATTGGTTTTCATGCTTTAACTTGACAGTAAGATTTATTCTTTGTTACATTGTCAGCTAAAGAAAGTCAGTTTTCATTTAGTGCCTTTGTTTCCAAACATTTCCTCGTTGAACATATGTGCATTAAACATGTCAAGGCCCCGGTTTGTGGTTACACACTCTCACACTCTGCCTTCCTCCATCGGGGGGCTCTGCTGCTGCTGAATTAAGGTTTTTCCCCGTCGCTCCAAAACAAATTTCTCTCAAGGAGGTTTGTGCAACTTAATGAGGCATCACTAATGCTGTTGGCGACTGTGTGGTTCCCCTCGCCGCGACCGCACAAGTCCAAGCTATTGATTCTGGCTCTCCAAAGTCCTAATCAGGTTTCTCTGGTTCAACTTTCAGGCCCATTGTGGCTCAGTGTGACCTCAGGTCAGTAGTTATTAGCGGCGACTGAAAACAGTTTCTTTAACTACTAGGGACTGGACCAAATGAAAACGCAGGAGGAACTTGGAGAGAGAGGGGGATTATGGATTCCAGCGCTCGGTTAAGTCCGGTGCTGGCCAGAGTGTGACATGGTTCACTAATGAGGGATGGGGCTGCCGAGAGAGTTTCTCCTCTCTTCACTGTTACAAAGAAGAGTCTTTTAATATCACCGTTGGGCCGACACATTGTCCGGTGGCGGTTTGGAGGGCCGTGGCGTGCCGACTTTTCACTCGGTCCCACGGACGCCTCATTTCGGGGGATGAGGGCGATCCGAGCCATATGTGAATATGGTTCATTTCATACTCTGTTCTTTCACGCTAAGTCATCTGAGAGGAGAGGCTGCTTTATCTCTTGGAGAGCGCCACCCCTCAGTAAACGCCAGTCGATGGGGATTTTAGGGAGGTCGCTGCAGAGTTAAAGGTTAAAGTTTTATCTGCCGGCTGGAAACTCCCCCGCAACATGAATAAATCTAAAGTGTAAAATCACACTTGTTTTTGTGACTAAAATTGAACCTCAGGACTTGTTGAGTTGAGGACAAATGTTAACGTAGAGAAAGTTGTCAGGTAGAACTTTCTTAGTTCTGTGTTTAAAGAATACGACACAAACTACAATCATGGCCGAACTGGTTTTGAATCGTCCGCTCGTCGTCCTTTTAATCCGCACTGGATAAAAATCGACCAGGCAAAAACTTTGTTGCGTAAAAGCTCAAATTCCTCAGAAAGCAATGAAAAGGCAATTTTGTCGACGTGCTGCGACACTTTACAATGACGTGAATTAACCTGTTTTAACCTGTATGTCTAACTAATAGAAAATCTGAGGTAATGCAGCATTATTTTGTGCTTCCTGACTGAAGTGCATTAACTGCATTAATTCAGGGATGTTTGCGTTTTCAGCAGCAGGTACCCCCCCCTTCCCCCCATCTCCTCTTGTTCCAAGGTCTTTATTGCCACTTCAGACAGAAACAAAATCTGTCTATATATGTGTTACTGTAAGACCTTGCTACAGAGTGTGCTCAACAGTGCTTTTTGAGAGGCTAACAGATTTGATGGTTGCGTGTCTCCAGGCAGCAGCAGTATGGAGGCGGAGGTCATGGCTGGGAGCGGGCCGCGCAGTCGCAGCAGTCGGCGTACCAGCAGAACGTGAGCCGCGGGCGGGGAGGGGCGGGGCAGGGCAGCTACCAGCAGCGCTACGATCAGCAGAGAGATGGCTGGACCGATCGCAGGGACAACCGGGGGCAACAGCAGCAGGTAAATCAGTCTCTCCTGACCAGTGGCACGCGGAATACAGTGTCGGCAAAGACTGTAGAGGTGAAGCTAACAGGTCGTAATTGCAAACCCGAAAACCTTTATAAATTACGACGTCAGAGCTTCAGTCGCTCAAACGAGGCCTTAGGCGGTAACACGATAGTGATACGTAGCGCCGATGTAGACACTCCACCAACAGCAGTCAGGAAATAGGTTGATAGTTGCAGCATTGAAAGCGAAACACACAGAAGGACGATGGCGAACAACGTAAGCAGCCAAGATAATAAATCGTGCTACGAGTGACACGCAAACAGCCAATCACTGGAGCGGCGTGTCGTTCAGCTGCACCGTCGACATGTGCGGTCTTCTCAGTTCAAATAACCGGTTTCGGATTGAATGAAACTCCTTTTGAGGAGATTGTGAAAGCTGAATTTTTTTAGTTTTTGTTTTGTTTTTTCACGGTCTCTCGTGATTTATTGTCTAAAGAGCATCAGCTGACTCAAATGTTGGTTTTCGAACCGTGTTTCAGAAGTCTGAAACTCGTTGCTAACGTACATTGCGTAAAGTTTTTGCTGTCCATTGATCTGTCCCATTACTTTAGGATTAATCAGTTATTTGTTCAGCCTGTGAACTGTCTAAAACCCAAAAGTGAAATCATGTAAAACAGACGAGCATAACATCAAATGTCTGAATTTTTGCTTCAAAAATTACTTAAAGATTAATTGATTCTATAAAACAAAAAAATCGTTGGCGATTAACTTCCTGTTGACTTGCTATTTTCTTGATATTCTTACTGAAAAAACGTTTCAAACTTCATTTTGACCTCCCAGCAGACACTGAACCTCACAGAAACACGTCCAATGCAACATTTTAAATCAATTTTGGTCAACAGCTTCTTTATTCTTCCTTGAAGAAATGGTTTAACATTCAAATTTGGTGACTTAAAAAGCTTTTGAGTGGAAACTGACTTGCAGACATGTTGGTTCAGTAAAACCGTTCTAACTTTGTGTTTGTCTTTCTCACATGAAGTGAAATGAGAGAAAAGGCAGCGAGGAGCCTCCCTGAATCTTAAACTGTGAGATTCTAGCTGAGAGGAAGTTCAGTGTGTCAGATATAAAATTCAAACGTTTGGTTTAATCAGCTCAAACTGAAACGCTGTTTTGTGCAGAAACACAAATCCTCCTTTTGTCTATTTTGGCTTTATTCGTCCAAACCAATGAAAGAAAACACATTTAAATCTTTAGCAGTGCAGTGAATCACACACAGACGTCACTGCCACCGGGTTTAATCAGGGCTGCTTCTCTGCGTAAAACTGACAAAATAGAACACTGTCCAAAAAATGACACGTCCCCGGAAGTCATCCAACACACGCCGTGAAACGCAAATAAAACACCAAACAGCTTGAGTGCTCGCCTCCGTGGCCGCAGGATTAGAGTCGCTGAATTTGAGCTTTCCAAAAGAAAACGACTAGAAAAAGTCAAACCACTGTTTCAGATGAATTGAATTACTTTGATTTCTACACTGGTTGTGTCATTCTTTGAGTCTGTGTGTGTTTGTGTTTCAGGGCTACAGCTCCGGCAGAGGTTACCCTGCTCCGCCTGCATCCAGAAGACACAACTGGAATTAAAGTAATGGTGGACTTTAAGGGGGTGGGGGGTGTATTTTTAGGAGAGACATGTCCTCCTTTTTTTTTTTTTTTTATTGTCTTATTGTACAATTAGTCGTTTGCTTTTCCTTTTTATTGGACGTATAACGAAAAAAAAGAACCTTTCTGTAACCTGTGATTTTTAAGACGAACTGCCTGTAAAACAAGTGAGTCCCGGGCAAAGTGTCCCGCTGTGTTTGTCTTTTGAGGAGTCTCTCCAAAGTGCTCCGATGAAACAAACAATCCAAAAAGATTAATGAAATAAAACCGTGATGTTGGGAGTGAATCTCGTCTATCTTCAGGTACTAAAAGAAATGCTTTTGTCCACAAGCAGAGGTTCTTTATAAGTCGCTTATTTTGAAACAAATCTACAAGTAAAATCGAGATTTCTTCACAGAACGAAGTTGTTAGTTGTTGATTTAGATTTAACTGCAGGATATTTTAGGAACTACGCATTTCCTGGTGAATATTCCGGCATATTGAAGCATCACAGTGGCGCAACAAACCACCGTGTAGATCCACCTTCCGGCTTCGTAGAGCTTATAAATGTTGTCATTGCTCCAAATACCCTTTTTTTAATTTCTTAAATATTTTCTTTGGACTCCACACACACAAAAAAAGTAAAACATTGAAATGTCCATAATGAAAATGTCATTTATTGAATACTGGAAACAAATTAAAATCAACTGTAACAACGAATGTTTAAATACTTCAATTCGTTTAATTCCGAACCGACCAATCAGGTGTTGCGTTTGTCAAACCGTTAAACTTTGTATTAAGTTCGTATTTAAATCTGCAATAATTTAATTTGTCGCGTAGAAATTAATGGGAAGCACAGTGCGCGCGCCTCATCCTGGATATCCTCAAATTATAGATTGAGTGGTTTCAAATGCAGCAGCAGTCACATCTGTCAATTACCCCCCAAAAAACAAGACTGAACAAATAGTTGGTTGTAGAGAAAAGAGGGAGCGAAGACACCAACAGTCGTCGGGCTCCAGGCTGTAATATACACTTTGTTTTCGGGCCTTATTGCTCAAAACCACCGAGCGTCTTTCGAGTCTCTGTGTGCGCGAAGGAACCAGAAGTTCGCGCACGGAAAGAATAAAAATTTTAAAGAATAATGTCTGGCGCCCGTTTGTGTCCTCCAGCCAGTTCTCCCCCCCAAAGGGTCCACGGGCCGGGTCCGCCCGTCCGGCCTCCCGGGGACCCTACCACGTCCTCCCGTACAGTAAATTGGAGCCGATCATGCTGTTCGTGTACTCGATTAGCGCCGCGTCCGTCTGCGTCATGTTGATGTGGCCGTGCAGTCCCATCGGCGGACTCTGAGACAAGTCCTCCAAGTCCTCCGTGGACGACAGCTGGTTCACCTGCTGCTGCGGGGTCGCCGCCATGGCCTCCCCCGCGCTGCTCTGCCGGTTCCCGGCGTGGCTGGAGCCGCTGGAGTCGTTCCGGCAGGTCTTGCCGTTCTTGGAGAGGACCGGGGACACGGAGGAGGAGCGCTGGGCCGCCGCGCACAGGCCGCTTCCGTCCTGCTGCAGCCCCTGCGCGGTCTTGTCCTTGGCCTGCCGCTTCAGCTTGTAGCGGTGGTTCTGGAACCAGATCTTCACCTGGTTCGGGCTGAGGTGGATCAGCCCGGCCAGGTGCTCCCTCTCCGGGGCGGACAGGTACTTCTGCTGCTTGAAGCGCCGCTCCAGCTCGAACACCTGCGCCTGGGAGAAGAGGACCCGCCGCTTCCGGCGCGGCGCGGCGTGCAGCGTCACCATGGACTTGGCGGAGGCGTCCATCCCGGACAGGCTGCCCACCATCCCGGACATGTTCATCCCGGCGGACGGGCCCATGAACCTGGAAACTTGGTGAACAAACGATCTTTGTTTGAATAAAAATTTTATTAAATAACTAAACCAGCTCACTGCTGAATTTAACTGGCGACAATTTCCCTCAAAACACTCAACATTAATGTCCCACCAACAGAATTTGATTATTTTATAATAAAGAGCTTAATTTAATGCCTGTTAAATAAACAATAGGCTGTTAGGTTTAAAAAAATTTAACAAAACGAAATGTTTGGAAAGTAAACGTCCTGCTTTCTAGGTTTTAATTTTAGAATTAAATCTCGTTAGACGACCATATGAGCTTTGAATTAATATAACAAACCTAAAAAAATTAGAGATTGTAAAAGATGTAGGCAGTCAAACTCACTGTGGTCACTAAGGTTATTTAAATATTAGCAGATAGTTAATATAATAAAGTGAACTCGGGCCTGTTTGAGTCGTAGAGGGAGATGATGATGGTGTTGGTGGAAAATGTAGATGCCTTAAAATATGCAGTGAAAGGTCACTTGAATGTCATTGTTTCACTCTTAAATTTAAGAACATTTTGTCGTCGTGCGTAAAAGCAGGAGGCCGGACTGTCCGGGTCACATCTTCTCTTTCTCTGTAGAACTTTTGTCACATTTAAAAAGCTCCTCTTACTTGTCGGGTATCTGGGCTCCGGGTTGCTGTACCAGGCCGCCGCGGCTCCTCCGCCCCGCACCGTCTCCTGGTAGGCCGGCAGTTCTCCGACGTTCCCGATGCCGCCGTTGCAGAATCCGCCGACGGCCCCGGAGAACTGCGGCACCCCGTGGGGCACATGATACGGACCGCCGGGTCCCAGAGCGGCGGCTGCTGCGGTGGCCGAGGCTGAGGAAGAGCAGGAGGATGAGGATGAAGACGAGGAGGACAGGTGATGGTGATGGTGGTGATGGTGATGGTGGTGAAGATGAGGCGGCTGATACTGCTGCTGATGCTGCATACCGGTCTGGGAGACCTGCGGCTGCCGGTACGCGCCCAGCTGGGACCCGAGGCTCCCCGCGGCGGGATCCATACCTCCAAACCTCCGGTAGCTGTCCTCCATAGGGCTCAAAATATCGGTGACTGAGAAGGGGGTGGAGTGCTTTGGGCTGAAGGACATGGTGCGGCCACCCCGAGCTCTTAGACGGATGTGGTCGGGTCTGTCCGGCGGCTCTCTGCCTGCATCCCCCTCCCACCCTCCCTCCGGCGTCTGGCTGCTTCTGTCTCCCTGGGATGGAGTCCAGCTGAGCGAGCTGCCCTTATCCCGCCGGACTCCAACACATGGAGGGGCGGAGCGACGCGGACACGGCAGCCAACGATGGCAACGGACACTAACGGAGGTAGGTGCAGAGAACGGCTCGGGCCTACTTTCTGCTGCGGAAGGTTTGACCCAAACGTGAACGCGGAGTCGCAGAAAGACTCCAAATCCCTTTCCACTAAAACTATCTGATCTGGTGTTTTCCTCCACGTGACCGTTTCTTGTACATTTTGGAAGCTTCACTCTTCGATCTGAAGTTAATGTTGTAACTCCGGAGTGACCGGATACGGACTTTTACACAACAGTTGAAGTGTTGAGGTCATTGGGTCCATGTTTGTCCCGAACAGCCGATCTGACAGCTTCAGGTGTTTAAGATGCAGTAAACGTTGGGTTGAACCCTGAACCGCCTGAATCCCTGTGAAAAGACAAACATGGCTTCTGTTCAACAAAGTTCAGACAATCGAAACCTGAAGAGAAACTTTATTCTTGAACGTTAAACCTTTTTATTTCTTCTTCTTTCTGTTTTTGTATTTTTTTTTTATTACGCGCTCAAATGAGTATTTCATTATTTCTGTCAGCTACAAAACATCGTCACATATTTATTACAAAACGACATTTATTCCTGTTTTCTAACAATCTAATTAATTATGATTATTTGTTAATGTTACAGGCTACTTGTTTATTTTCGATATATGTGTTTGTCTAATTCTAACTGAAGTTTAAAATCACTCACAATTTCAATAAAAAAAAATCTTTTATTTGTTTTAGCTCAAATTAGTTTTGAGTTTCGGGTTTACGACTTTAATGTGTGAATTGTTGGTTGATTCTGCAAGATTTTGACTTTCATCGCGGTTTTTTGAGTTAATTCATAATAATTTCTTTTCTCCCTTTTAATTATACTTTTTAAGGACATTTTTCAGACGTTTCCGCCGGATGTTGACCTCTTGTGTTCCCGCTGTGTTCTCTGATGTTCCTGCAGGTTCCTCACTCGACGCACCTTTTTTAACCACGTGCAGCTTCACTGCGACAGTCCGAGCAGCCAATCACCTGCTGACCTGCTGCCGCGTCACGTCACTCCACGTGCTCTCTGGAGTTTCTGCTGCGGCGGATTAAAACCGCGTCTTCCCGTTTGCTCTCCGGTGAACCGCTCAGCAGCTGCAGGAGGGACCGGGACCGGGACCGGACCGGGACCGGGACCGGACGTAGAGAGGTAACCCACCCGGAGCACGTGCACCGCAGAGTGCGGCTGTAACGTGGAGCTGCCTGTCACAGACTTTACTCGGCTTCTTGCACAGATTAGATGACGTTTCTCTGCTGTTTAACGACTTCACAGCGACTTATCTTTAAACTTTTTAATATTCCCGAAGCTGTCTGTGGGAGGTGAAGGTCAAAATATTACATGTAATTATACTGAAAGGCTTTTTAAACTCTTATAATATTAAATATGTGTCATGGTGCCACTGCAGCTTTATAATGTCTCTTAGATCCTGTCTAATGACTTTAAGGTGAATTAATTACTATGTGAGTTGCTTTATTCTTATGTGTTGCATTGTCCTGCAGTTTATTAGCCGGACTGCTGTTTAATGACTTTAAGCGAATGACTTGATACTTTAATATAATATTCCCAGAGTGACTTACAGTCTCTGTGGTTCAAGGTGGATGCATTATGCTGGAAGGTGTTTTATCTCTTTGATAGATAGATATAAATAAATAAATATATTTATGAAGGTACATTCAGAGTGGTTATGGTGCTAAATGAATATTAGCTTTATTGACCTTACAGGAGTTTTAACGTCTCTGGTATTAACTCTATTGTGTTTATTTCAAATGTGTCCCTGCAACCTCAACGTTATCAAGACTTGATGTTGACCTTCTTAAAGGTGCTTTTATTATACTGAGGCTTATTGTAATATTTCCACCGGCGGAGGAGCTATTCAGATGCTTCACTTAAGTAAAAGTACTACTACCACGCTGTAAAAGTCCTGCGTTGAAAATCTAACGTAGTAAAATATGTAAGTATAATCAGGAAAATGTACTTAAAGTATTAAAAGTAAAAGTACTGAGTGCAGAGAAATGTCCCCTGCGAGTATATATCATACATATTTATATATATATATATTTATATATAGCTTATTAGTAACAGTTGTCTCTTGTCGTTGGCTCAGACGAAGCTGCAGCTAATGATTTTCATTCTGGATTAATCTGATGGTTATTTTCACATATAAACAGTAACGTCCAACACGATTCACTTTTCTGTCCTTTAATATTCACACTTGAGAAGCTGAAACCAAAGAATCACTTCTCAAAACTTGATTTTTATTTTTTTCTTAACTTTACATCAGCATCATGTTTTAAAATGTTCTTCAGAAGTTTTTTTTTTTTTAAATTTTTTAAATCTTAAAAAATTAACTAAAGCTGTTTTAAACAAAGCACCAAAATTCCCTCTGAGACATTTTGGGAGGCGAAGTAGAAAGTTACATGAAGTGGAAATACTCATAAAGTACCTCAAATTTGTATTCAAGTATAATATGTTTAGGTGTTTACACCCTTCAATTTAAAGTACTTATTATTTTATTTATGTATTTTAAGATGCGACGAAATAATAAATACATGAGTTCAGGCCTCCACGACAGGAAATACTATGATGAACCGGACACATTAAAAATCTTCTGATTCAGACGGACGTCACCTGCGTCTGCAGCTGAATGAAATCTCTAATCGATAAAAATCTTCCTGCAAATCGGAAGAAGAAAAGCTTTTCAAGTCCAAGGCAGCAGCGCTTTAATAATACTTTAATAATACTTTAGTAATAATACTCAGAGTTTCCCCTGTTGGAGTTTTATTCCTTCAAACAGGATTTCATGATTTCATTTCAACATTTCCGCCTTCAAAATGTCTCCAAACCTGGAAACGTTCTTAATGAAACTTTATTTAAAACCCTGCAACACCTGGAAACTGGATTTAATCGGTTCCCTTCTGATAAATTTCTAAATCTGAACTGTTTGTATTCTAGAATAAAAGCAAAATTTCTGTTTTCAATTTGATCTGAGCTCAAATACTCTGAATAAAACTTTAGACTTTTATTTTATTCAATATTCGTCATTTATTTTTGAAACCCACAAGAAAATGGAGCAAACAACTTTTTTTTTCCTTTGATTTTTTTTTTTTAATCTTTTGATAAATATGATAACATACCAATAAGGAAGTAAGGCTGTCAGAGACTACTTTTAAAAATGATTTATGTATATTAGAAATGTGCCAGTAGTTCATGTTATTGACTCTTTATTTATTTACAGATTTGTTTCCTGCTGGAGGGAGAAGTGATGCTTTCTACATTTAACTCGTCCTCCGTCAGTGAGGACTTTTAATCACTTCTAACTTTTTAATGACAAACATTAATGTCATTATCAGCTGAAATGACCAGGGAAGAGGTCCGTGGCAGGATTTGGGTGTTTTCTGACCCCTCAGCACTGAGAGAGAAAACTACAACATTTATTAAATCTTTCTAGTTTTCCTGCGTTTATTAGTAGTTTCAACGACGCAAACAAAAACACACCGAAACACAGCAGTGAAGTGATGATCTAACTAGCTGAACGGAGATAATGTAGTGTGATTTTTTTTAAAAACTAGAAACGCTGATAATTTGTCTCGGCTCAGGTTTGATATACGACAAAGTCACTCGCTGTTTTCTCCCAACAAAACAAAAAGATCAGCCAGCGAGTTTGGAAATCTGCTGTAAATGACACCAACATGCTTTGTTCCGGCTGCCTCGGTGGAAAGTATCTGAGTACATTTACTAGTACTGTCCTTAAGTACAAATTTGAAGTACTTTGTCCTCCACTTCCTCCGCTACATGTATATTTTGACAGCTGTTCAGATGATGCTTTTATATATAAAACATGTGATCAGTTTATAAAATACAACATAGATTAAGCTAGATGAAATAAACATCCAATAATATGATGCGTGATAATAATGTAACAGGGCCGTGTTTCTGAGTAGTGCTTTACTTGAGTGCGTTTTTGAAAGCAGGACTTTTGCTTGTAATAGAGTATTTTGTTTTTTCCCATTGTTGTTTTGCTCCTTAGCGAAGTTACAAGATCCACATTTTTCTTCCGCCTCTGAACCAGGTGAGAAAATGTCACCTGACCTTTGTGGCTGTCAGGTTCTGGGAGGAACGTAAAACCTTTCTGCAGTCAATGAAATTCTGTTAAGGCTTCGGTACATTTTTGATATTTGCAATTAACTAAAATGTTTTGATTTAAAAAAAAAAAAAAAAAAAGGCTGTTGTAAATTGTAACTTTGGTCTTTTTTATCATTTAAAAAATGTGTCCAATACTTCTATTAAATATGACATTCCCATCTGCAGCACTTTGTGTTTAGTGCTAATTAGCAAATGCTAGCAGTGGCTCTAGACTCTTGCTGTTAAACTATTAATTTTTTGCATGGAGTCTGGCCTACAGACAGTTTCTCTATAGCATTAAATATTCATAAGCAATTGACTAAATTCTGATCAGCCCTCAGAGGCTCTTCAAACCAGAGAAGAACCGATGAAAAGGGAAATACAAAAATCTCTCGTGTGAAAGACCCAATTTGTTTTGTTCATGTGAGACACTCCGAGGAAGAAGCTGATTGACTGGCGATGAGTTCTGCATTGATCTTACGAAAAGATTTGATCTGTTGTAAACTGAGTGAGGAATCTGGGAAACGTTGCAGTGAGACTTTACAGATATTGATTACAACGCAGCACTTTATTTTCATCCCTGAAAATCTATTCTTTCTTTTCTTCCCAATTTCTTTCTTTCTCCCCAAACCTGGTCCTCGGATGAAACCACCTGTGGCGTCGACTCATGTCTCCGACTGAGGCTGAAGGTGGGGGTGGAGGGGAACACTACAACCTTTATCTGTGTGCGCCCCCTTCACATATCCTGTCTCATCGTTTCCTTTCATTTCCCCTCTGCAGACTCTGGTGCTCTGCCTGCCTCTCTGCCGGCCTCCCCTCAGTTTAATCCTCGGCTCTCTGGAGGAGCATTAGGCCAAGCAGCTGGGGCCCCTGAACGCCTCTTGAAAAGGCAGCCCACTCCAAGCAGGAGGGCAATGGGGTGAGGGGGGGTGGGAGGAGGAGGCGTCCATACCACCTGGCTCCTGAAACGTAGAAAAATCCACATTGAGAAGGGGGGGGGTGGGCAGGTCTCTCGGTGAGGTGATGTGACACAGCCTCCAGCGGCCAAAACTCCTGGGAAATGTCTTGATTCACGAACTGTGTCCCAGTTCCTTATTATGCTCTCTCACAGATGGAATGAAAGGATAAGACTGGAGTTATTCTACATGTTCACTGACCAAAGAAATCTCATGAAACCTCGTGTTCGTCCGTCTCTCAATAAAAATCTTAATTATTTGGAAGTGAAGATGAAGTTGAACGCCCTCCCAAATGCTTATTGCGAAACTGTGAGCATACGGAATTTATGCAGCAGAGCATGCGTGTCGCCATCAAGTAGATCTGATGTTTACAGGAGATAGTTTTGGTAATAAATGTAAAGTTCAGCTTTGTTTTTACTTTGAAAATAGCAGGATCACAATATATGCTTCCCCTGAGTAATTACTGTTTAATTAAAGCCCCCATTTGAATTGTTATGTGGTTGTTGCATCTAAAACTTTTTGAAGACTTAAGTGTTTGTAGAAAAATTAGACAATGTGGATGAAAATTGGTTTTAAGCCCTTCGCTCTCAGGTCAGACCCCACCGGGTTCCACCGCGTGTTTCCTGATTCGACCACTGGGGGGTGCTGAAGGTGGACATTTTTAAAGTGGCTTTCGTTTAAGATAAAATAAATCTTTATTTTGGGGAAATATCAGTGTTCCTATGGAAGCCCATTTCCGCCAGTGTGATGAAAAAAAAACGGTTCTGTATCAATATAACGAGAAAGTATCTCAATATAACGAGAAAGTATCTCAATATAACGAGAAAGTATCTCAATATAACGAGAAAGTATCTCAATATATCTCAATATAACGAGAAACTATCTCAATATAATGAGAAAAGTATCTCAATATATTGAGATAATTCAGTCAGTAGGTGGCAGTATTGAGCCGTGATTCTTCTTCAGGACCGGAGTTTGAGAACTTAGCTTCGTCTAACATCATAACAATTTACTTGCTATTTATTAGCTACACTTTCACTATTCCCTGTTTAACTGTTGTTAAATTAACTGCTGATATTCCCATGCCTGAGTCAGATGTGTCGTTGGCTTTTAAGGATCCGTTGTGGGTTGAAATAAATAAATATTCTGATTACTTCTCTATCACATTAATTTGATGTGACTTTTTAAACATTTCAGTATAAACACTGTGCTGACACAGAGCTTTTGGTCTCGACAATAATGTATCTGTTTAGCTGTACGGAGCTCCACGGAGATATGGACGTATCGCTGTGTTGTTTATCAGTTATACACCGGCTAAAATGATCGTTACTTAATGTTTGGACACTTTGCGTAGTGAAAGCAGCATCTATCAGCTTCACTTCTATGTAAATATTCAGCTGTCGCCTCCGCTGTTCCGTCCGCTGCGTCTTCAACTCCGAACAGGTCTCTGGACTCAGCTGTCAATCAAAGATCGGTCTTGAAAGTGACCAATCATAAGAAGGCCAGTCGCTCCCTTGGTCTCCGCCCCTCATACTTTCTCATTATATTGAGATACTTTCTCAATATATTGAGAAAGTAAGTCATTATATTGAGATACTTTCTCAATATATTGAGATAGTAAGTCATTATATTGAGATACTTTCTCAATATATTGAGATAGTTTCTCAATATATTGACTTACAGAACTGTTTTTTTTTTCATCACACTGGCGGAAATGGGCTTCCATATATAACTGTCAAATGTATACAATAAAAATGGTTTCTACAGAAAGAAATTTCCAGGGAAATGTATTTCTAAGAAAGGTATTGTAATTAGGTTACTGTGATAAACCTATACAGCTATTTGTCAGTCTGTAGGTTGATTTTCAAAATATACTGAAATACATAAAAAACAAAATTAAAGCTATGGTATGCTTTGAAAAATGTTTACTGCAATGAAAAGTTGATATGACTTGTAGTAAATGGGCAAAAACATACAAAAGCATATGGATTTTCCTGCAAAGTGACCGGTTTCCTATTACCTGGGTCTTATTTTTATAACTTTAGTCATTATTATAATGTCACAATCATAAAGATCTGGTGATTTGATGACATTACTAAAAATAAGTGAAATGGGGTAAAATAAAATCGCAATGGAGGGATTACCACCATTAGATGTGGCTGCGTGCCTGGATTTCAGTTACTTTATTGGCTACAGTGTTATTACTGATAAAAATAAATAAACCAGAAGTTAAGTCTAAAACCACAACTTACTAAGTGCAACTTGATTTTCTCCCATTGGATGTAAAGAATAAGTCTGGAAATCTAGATTTTGCACTGTGTATTACTGTGTGTAAGGGTGTAAGCAAGGTCAGTGAAACCTCAGGCAAACCTCAGAATCCTTCTTACAGGAGGAGCAGAGAAGATGGAGAAAAGAAGAAGGCTGGGGTGAGAAGTTCTGAGAGGAGATTTAGGAGGAGGGGGAGGTTAAGGAAGGTTGAAGAGCTTTATTAAGAGGCAAAACAAGACCATAATTAATATCATATAATATCAGAACATAGAGATGGAAGGGAGAGCCATAGCACCGACTGTTCTCTAAATCGCCACAATTTATTTTAGGAAGAGTTTTATTTTTAAAGCCTTTAAAATAATTAAATACCAACTTAATATTTTTTCTTACAACATGTGATGACAAACGTGTTTGTGGGTCTATAAGCATGAGTCTATTTGTACAAAATGCATTCAGTCTTTGTCTCTAAGCATTTTGTAATTGCACTGTATATTCCAAGTGTCCCTTTTCTTATACTGCCCATTTATACTGTTTCAGCTTTCATTGGCTGTGCTCATGTTCAAAGGGCTGCTTTTGCCAGTTTTTTGTTTCTTTATTTTAATTGTTAACTAGATCTTAAATCTGCTTCCAGCTGTAATAAAAAGGCCTTAGTCTTAGGTGTCTGAAATTATAGAAAGGTGGTGCAAGTGAAGTATTTCTGAGAGACAGGAAAGACGATTGAGAGGTATGGAGAAAAAAAGCATTGACAAAGGGTGACAGGAAAAAATGATGAAACAGTAAATGAAGGACAGAGTAAGAGTGGTGAAGAGCTTTAAAAGAGTAGAAAGTCAACAGAGACAAAGAAGGGGAGAAGGGAAGAAATGCAGAGAAAGGTCAGGTGAGGAGATGAGAGAGAGAGGAGTCTATTTCAGCTTCCAGCTCTTGGTTCAGCAAATAGCCTGAAAAATGAATTAAGATAATGATCCACATAAAAAGTCTGGCAAAGTCAGCTGTGACCTGCATGCATGTGAGTGTTTGTGTGTGAGCCCAGCCTTCTTTCCATTTGTAGGACTTTTATGAGGTGGGCAGCGGAATGCATTGATTTCATAAAGGGCATAAAGGGGTCCAGTGGCCGTTTGAACAGCCGAGTGTGAGATCAATACAGGGAGAGATGAAACTGGTGACATTTACTCTGGTTTGTGCCCCTGGGCAGGAAGGACCTCTCCGGAAAGTCACACTGTCAGCTTTCTCTCTCTGCGAGTGCACATTGCTTTCTTCACGTGGGAAAATGGTCTACCTTTCATTACTGAAACTGCTCGGTGACACATACACTCTGACAGAGGTGGTAGAGCACAAATCTGCATTGGCTCAATCTCCAGAATCAACATGGAATACAAGACAACTCCAGGTGTTTGCAATATGCAATATTCCAGCGCACATCTCGTCAAATACAGTATATGAATGCATAGGCCTTAGAAAAAAGGAAGAATGAGACAAAAATATAATACTTTAATTTTACTAATACATAAAGAATTATTCAAATATTCACATTCAGTTTCTTTAAGCCATGTGTAATGAGGAAAGTAAGGGGCGGGGTGTGGCGCAGGAGGAAGACTTTCAACCCTGTGGTTGGCTGTTCGAATCCAGCTCCCAGGCCATAGTCAGTCAGCTGTGGTTCTGGAATTAGAGATGTTGACTTTGGAGTTGGCACCTTGGTTCGGTGTTCTGATTCCAGCCTCCTGTCCACATGTCGAAGTGTCCCTGTTTGGATACTTTTCCTTCGTGAGCAAGTTCCAAAACTGTCCAGCATTGGCCCGCGACTTCAACTGAATGTCAGCCTGCAGTGACAAGATCTGATCCTCCAGCGCTGACGGGTTCATGTGAAACAGTGTTGCAATTTTTGAGGTCAGGGAATCGACCTCAGTGTCTTCTCCAAATGGAAAGCATGTGAATGTAACGATCTGGTCGACTAAAGCAAAGTCTTGAAAACGTTTGTCAAAGTCTGACCGGACATTTTCAATCTGCTCTGTGTAGCGCACACGGTCAAGCTGCGCATGTTCCTTTCCTTGCTTCTCCAGCTCAGAAGGGATGTTTTGGAAGTTTCCTAAATCCTGGTGCTGCAGCTTTGAAGACAGCAGTTGTAGTTTCAAAAGGTCAAAGATGTCTTTATTATCCCCTAAGGGCAATTTGTTCTACAATCAGCAGTGGCAGCCCAGGCAACAACCACAATACACAACAACACTGCAACAACAACACAACCAACAATCACATTGTAGCAGACCTCAGAC
>JAVQJF010029182.1:0-10125 GCA_036023855.1 Gadopsis marmoratus | reverse complement strand
ACACACACACACACACACACACACACACACACACACACACACACACACACACACACACACACACACACACACGCGCACAGGCAAGCTGCCAGCTGTTGACTCGACAGGATTGGTAGTGTAGTGCACTCAATGGCCCCGGTTCATATCCCCACTGGCCCCTCTCCATTTATTTGAAAATGATTGAACGAAGGAAAGCAACATGTCATGGTGATCAGAGTGCGAACGGGTCTTATCAAAGCTCGTGTTGTTTTGCGTTTTCCCCCAAATCCACCGTCACTTTTCAGCCTCCTCTGTGGAATTTTAGCCCTTCTGTGCCTAATAATTCCGATGTATTCCTGGTGTTATCTCTCTTTTCCAGGACTATTTCACAGATCTGATCACCAACGACAGCATCAGCTTCTTCCGTATGTCCAAGCGGGTGTACCCTCATCGTCCTGTGATGATGGTCATCAGTCACGCTGCTCCTCATGGCCCAGAGGACTCAGCTCCGCAGTACGCTGAGCACTTCCCAAATGCTTCGCAGCACATGTAAGATTCACGTGCAGACTCACATTATTGCACACACAGACACATATCCTCACCAGGGTTCATACATAGGACCTGTAAAATTATGAAAAATTAATGTTCAGGACCCATATCTAGAAATCATATACACAGATGTTCCGGCAGCTTTCATCTGCTGCTGTATGGAATTTTCCTTGTTAACATCCAATGTGAGTTCTTGTGATATGGTGTACCTAACATTATTACAGTGTTCACGCCACACAATCCCCAGGGATGACTCGGCAAGCGTGAAATCAAAATGATTTGTCACCCAAGAATAGCCGGGGCAACAAGGAGATCAGGGATGGCTTCTTTTTTTTTTTTACGGAGCACCTCACTCATGCCAAGCCCACGTCGGGCCCCCCCACAAATCTCAACAGCAAGTTGAGGCAGCGCTGCAATGCTCTCGGCCGTTCCATGGCAACAAGCCGTGCCATCTCTTGGTGGACCCTCCAACACGCTCCCAGAATGCACTACACCACTGGGTGGGGGGAGGGATGGTGTTTTAAAGAAGCAGATGTAGGGTTGAACGCCGCCATTTCTGCTCAAGATTCGTCTTTCTTTCTGCTTCCAAGCACTTTCCGTGTTCCAAACACTTCCTTCCTCTCGCTCTCTGTCCACTTAACATTCCCCTCATCCCTCGTTCTATCTGTATATCTGTTTATCTCTTCCTCTGTGTCTTGTCTCGTTTTCCCATCCCTTACTGCTCTGCCCAGCCCCCCCCGTGAAATTTGCAAAGGACTTCCTGATCCTGTCCATATCAATCAGTAGTTTCTTCCCGCAGCTCTTGGTACGGGAGGAATGCATTGTGCGCTTCAACGAACACCCTTTGTGACATTATTAATTTATTTTTAGCTCGAGCCTCCGGGTGAAGGGGGTGGAGCTGGGGCCCGTGGGTGATGAAGGGGTTGCCCAAGTGATTGTGTGTAGGGTGCAGTGTATGTGGAATATGTAGTGTGGTTACTGTGGCAGCACAGGTGGTTGGTATGGGTGGGTGTTTGTTTTGGTGTTTCTTAACTACACACTTCCATAACAGATATGGAAAAAACGTTTAGTTTTTTTTCACTGGCAGATGTTGTGAATTCCTTTTATAGATATGATTTTCTTTTTGACATGGTTCCAGTTTCAGTTTGAGTTGATTCAGGGAGCTTTGCTAATTCTCTACAAAAGCCTGGTACAGTCATCCACTAATGGAAAGATAGGACTGAAAATGTGTCTGGTCTGCCACTTTCTGTAGATGCAATATACCTCTAATTCATATTATATTGAGTTGGGAAGAGACTGCGTGGCAGTAAATGAGGAGCCGCCTCATAAATCAAATGAGCGTCTGTACTTTTGACAGCAACAATAGCAGGGGAGGGTTTGATGTTAATGTCATTAACATTCCTCACTGAAGGTATTTTTAGTCTGTCTCTTAGATCTAAGACAAACTCCTGGCTTATTTTAAACAGTATACGTAAGATGTGGTGCGGTTTCTCAGTGGCATGTCTCTCTAAAGGAGGGCGTGAATGGAAGTTATTCTGGTCGTAGCTCAACATGTTGCTTTAGGGAATGTCGCTAATCATCATGCAGGATGTGTCTATGTTAAGTTCTGTACGGTCAGGAGGCATTCTGGGGTGAGCAGCAGGCCCTGTGCTGCTGTAATCCACAAAACATCGACCTATACGTGACAGGTGGCAGGTGTGGCCTCTCTTATGGACTGGCTTCATTCCACTGACCTCTGCATTCCTGGTTCCCTGGTGTCCACGGCCCCATACTTTGGTGGCCCATTGCCCAGAGACAGGTCCCTTTGTGGGGCTTATTAGACCGCCTGGCTAGGTGGGTGAAGAGTTCGCCCTTCTCACAAAGCAAGCCTGAGGAGACAAGGGCAGAAGGCAGCTCACTCAATCAGAGCAAAGCAGCTCCCATAGCAGGTCTTCATTAAGTATCTAAGTCTTGATTTTGTCCATCGGCTGCTTATTCAGTGATAGAAGCCTGTTGGTTTTAGGAGTGAATTACTTATAGTAGGAGGGAAATTATTGGATATTGTCACATTATGTTCCAACACTACAGACTACAAAGCTGACTCAGATTCTACACGTGCTTGCAGTATATTATTCATATACCTTTTTGCTTTGAAACACAGAAACTTTGCAGGCACACAGTCAACTTCATAAATTAGTCTACTGTATATCTCCCTCCTTTACTTTATAGATAATACCACAGACAAACAGAATATCCTCACTCGTCTATAACTCCACAAACAAGGCTGCTTCTCCCTCTCCCTTGCATCTCTATCCACTCTTGTTATTTCCCCCATTTCAAATGACCATGACTTATTGAGGTTTTGGTCCAGAAGTTGCTGCAAACTTAACTTTGGGGCCTATTATTTTCTTAAGCATATGCCAACCCTCAAATGACTTGTCTGTGCCAAGAGCACAGTGGAGCAAGGAGACGCTCGTCTCTGTGTGAGGGGAGAGATCGTCGGAGAGAGGTGTGGAAAAACAGCGACGGTGCTGGCTGCTGAGTATTAAGACATTTCCTTCGACAAACAGAGCAGCTATTTATGTGTGTCAAATGCAGTGGACAACTGTGGCACCTGTTCCTGAGTGGTAGTCTGTGAAAAGTAGCAGGCAGGTGTTTTTTGGCATCTTGAACAGGTTCTTCATAGGTGGTGCATGCTCGGATAACTCACATCTAGACAGACGTATCATATCACCCATAAAGATTTTCTTACTGTTATGGGATTTCATCAGGCACACAGATGTTATCTTCTATCAATGCTAAATACGCTCACTTTCTTCCCATGCCTGTCTCCTCTCTCCATTCCTTGTGCTCTCCTAGCACCCCCAGCTACAACTATGCCCCAAATATGGACAAACACTGGATCATGCAGTACACAGGCCCCATGAGACCCATCCACATGGAGTTCACCAACTTCCTCCATCGGAAGAGGCTGCAGACACTCATGTCTGTGGATGACTCGGTGCAGAAGGTAAGTGTAATTATTATTGGTGCTTTTTTAGGAAGCATGTAGTTACTGCAAATGTCTGGGTAGTCCACTGTCTGTCTTCTCATTGCCACTCATTTTCCTTCCCAGGTTTATGACATGCTAGAGGAAACTGGAGAGCTGGACAACACTTATGTCATCTACACAGCAGACCATGGCTACCACATTGGTCAGTTTGGATTGGTCAAGGGCAAGTCGATGCCTTATGACTTTGACATCCGTGTGCCGTTCTTCCTGAGAGGACCCAACGTAGAGCCAGGGGCTGTGTAAGTTCAAGCAACAGCAACAATCATTATCAGAGTTTCTTTGCTTACAAATTACATTGTGTCCACATTGTAAAATGCCACATATGAATTGTTTATCTTGATGTGCTTTCTCTCCATGTCTGACGTTTCGTCCTAGTTCCTTGGTTTTGTTATTTAATATCACTGTATGTATTGCAGAAAATTGAGTAAACTTTATGTGCATGCACTTCCTCAGAAACCCTCATCTGGTGCTGAACATTGACCTGGCTCCCACGATCCTCCACATAGCTGGGCTGGACACCCCTCCAGACATGGATGGAAAGTCCATCCTTAAGCTTCTGGAACAGGAAAGGACTGGCAATAGGTCTGTATGGATCCATCGTGCCATGCTGTAATGGATATTATGTACAGTAATTGCACAGTGTGCATGATATGTGCAACAGTCCTGTTCATTTGCCATTATTGAGCAAATGCACATTTCCATAGCCAGAATAATTGCTTTTTCTCCAGCTGAGCACAAAGTGGGTTCAGGGCAATTTGGTGGATTTTCCTTGGCTGTGGGACTTTGGCTGGGATTCACTGAGGTTCTTCTTATGATGTTTTCCCATAGAATTTGTTTGCAAGTTGAATAATTTGTTTCCCCAGCAAAACCCCACTGTACAAACAGTGTCCACTATGAATGCAAAATCCTTATCCTTTATTAGGCAGTTAAAAAAGCACAAACAGCTATGGTTAATACATCTGCACTATTAAAGAACAATCTGTCACATTGGAAATCTATTCAAATGCTCAAAGAACTTGTACACCATTCCCTTGAACCCACAAGATCTCGCTGTGATCAAGATAATGTTGGATAGCTATATGGCCGACATGCTGTAGCTGATAGTGAGTGCATAGGCCATATGAATTCTATAAACTTTGTGCATATTGTTTTCCCAGATTCAAACCCAACCGGAAACCCAAAGTCTGGAGGGACACATTCCTGGTGGAGCGAGGGTAAACTGGGGTTCTTTCTTCCCTTTCCACACCACAGGCACATCCATGTCATTGCAGAGCATTGTGTGTCACACAAACCTGACAAAACATTTCAATGAACCAAAATGTGCAAGGCTCAATGCACGTTCCCTCTTCCAGAAACACGGCCGCGTTTCCTAGTTATTTGCGGTTCCTATCTGACAGACCTTTCCTGACCACAGTCAGCTTGGAAGGCAGTGGCAGTGGAAGACGTAGAAATATTCTAAGTTGTTTGGTAAAGCTATAAGCGGCTGGCAAATTATGACAGTTAATGCAGGAGGCGCTGACACATTTGATCATTTACAAGAAAAACAAGCTGAGTCTTTGTCTTCCAAAGGGGCCTTGCATATATTGGGCCCTAAACCTGATTTAGCCTGCTGTTCGTGCGCTGGCAGAGACAGACGGAAGATACATTTCGGTAATATGGTAGAGCTAGACACGCGCAAAATAAACAAAGGCTAGCCAGGCTCAGGATGATGTTACCTGAGGAATGAATCACACTCAGTCCACTCACAGGACATGTCACCAGCTGTTGTCTTTGCAGTGCATGCAATCACATACAGTACCTGCTCGCTCACAAACCCTGTCAGGTCTTTATTAACCTCTCCCCCACTGCCAGATATACGTTGCAGAAAATGATACCTCCAATCTGACAGCCGGCTTTTGTTCACTTAACACGTTAAGCTGTGCTAATGCCAGGGGTACACTGTCAGAAACCTGACAACTTGGAGAGAAATAATCCCATCAAGTTTGTCTTTGTGTGATGCAGGTTCCCAAGAAAAGGAAAAGGTTCGAATTAAACAAATAACAAAAGGAAAGACGCAGGGGCATTGGCAGGAAAAAGAAGGGGAAGAGAACAGTAACAGTGGTGGAAGCCAGATTGTGCTGGCAGCATGTGTAATGATACTGTATATTACAGTATGTCATGTTCTCCCACACAGCTGCCGTGTCCCCCCCCATTATAATTTCCTCACAATCCCTATTTTTTGTTTTTCCTAAATCGCTGGCTTGGCCCTCCCATCTCCTTTCCACTAATTTCCTCATTTGCCAGCGAGTGCGTAAACATCTGCAGAACATAAAAGCACCACGCATGCAGACCAGTCTCTGTTGGCGTACGTTTGTGTGACAAGAGCTAGCGGGTCTGCGGGCCGCTGCGTATGAAATGAAAAGAGTGTGACCGTTGACCTGTAGAGGCTTTAGCTCTTTCAATCCATTCCTCCATTAATCCACACTGTTTAGAAAGGCTGTCTGCTTGTGCGCTTGTCTCTAAATGCTGAGATTAGCCTCTGTAGACCTTTCACTCTGTTACTCAGGCACAGATGTTGCAACACACACACACACAGTAGCTAATGTTTTTTGTACAGTTCTCTCACTGGTCATGTGATTTCATATCCTCACATGACCTTACAGTATGGTACCTCTGAGCCTGTGAAATGCTGACTGACAGCTGGCACTGACTGTTGTTTTGAGAATCCAATCATCTACGTAATGCGGCCGTCAGGGAGTGACACCGAAAACAACTGTTAGCTCTTTAATCGCCCTTGGCTAAAGGCTTGAGACTACAGCCAAGCCGGTGTGTGAACATTGGCTGTTTTGTCCTGGAACAGAGTGCTAGACTGGATCGGACAAGACAACAGCCCTGCTCTTAAAGGGGACAGGTTGTTCTGTGCTTCGTTGTCCCTGTCATTCGTCCTGTTGCTCGCGAGCTGCCAGGCCATGTTGGCAGAGAGTTAGGGATGGGGGGGGGGGGGTTGGCGTGGCCTCAGCAGAGACGCAGCCTGGCCTTGTGGTGGTGGCAGAGGAGAAGGAGGCAGGGCAGTTGAACGCGATGCCAAGCCAAGTTCAAACAGCTTGGCCTGGAGCTGAGCACTAGTGTGAGGCTGAGCTCCATGGCCAGACGCTCTGAAACACACAGACGCTACATAACGTATCCTATTCACTTGCCATGATCACTCGAAGCACACAGGACTTGCCGTTACAGAAAGTAAAGAACCAGGAAGCAAGTAATAAGTAAATAAAACTTGGATTCAGCTCACTTCATTTCAGTAATACTTTGACAGTTTATTGACCTGATTAAGTCTGTTTGTTGATGCCGATTTCCTCTTTACTCTGTTTACGTGTGTTGTGCAGAAAGATCTTGAGAAAGAAGGATGAATCAGTGAACACTCAGCACACCAACAGCCTGCCCAAGTACAAGAAGGTCAAAGAGACTTGCCAGCAGGCCGAATTCCAGACACCCTGTGAACAGCCTGGACAGGTAAAACAAACACACCCATGTGCACACAAGTGCACAGCTTATTTTTGCAAACCTTTATGAGCAGAAATTAATTCCCCTGATATCCACTAAGGAACATTTCTTCAGTTCTAACAGTAATGACTACCACTCTTGAGGTCACCCCCATGCTGACTGTTATAGAACCCTTTTGCACTGTTTTGTGGTGCATTCATTTGTTGGTACTCCTCTCTCATCTGTGCCCATTAATGTTCTGGCAGACCAACAGCCAAGTGCTACAGTACGTGGCCTTGGAGCACGCAGACCAGAACAATACAAATTGCTACAAGTTTCAGGTAGCGTTAAATGACAGGCCGAGGTTCTGAGGGGCTGATTAATGCAACCCAGATCCATTTTATGGCCACATAAATGTGTGTATGCACCAATCAGTTATTAAAGACAGCAATGGAGCAATTCTAGTCGAGCTCAGCAGTGTGTGCCCTGTGAACGCATGTGGGTACAGTGTGCGAGTGCACCTGTAATAGTGCACACAAGATGTGTAAGAAATGTGTTTTCTTGGAGTAATAATTTACAGTACGGGTCATAATATGTAGCAGCTCAGCATAAAGGATGAGATTTGGTCATAAATGGTCCGTCTGTCATGATTTAACATGACCTCCCAGTGAGCAGCCAGAGAGCCAGTGGAGCTGTTTCTTCCAAAATTATAGGGGAAATGTTACTCTCAATATCCCTTGATCCATTTTGGGATCAAGTTTAAAAATGGAACTTTGTCTTTTGACGCTCTTCCGTTTGTTCTGCAGAATCATAACTTCTTCTGGGAAGCTATGTGCTTGACACATTTTCACCACTGCAGTCTCTGCTGACTTCAGGTCTTCTAATGAAAGCTTCTGCATTCTTAAGGATCTTTTGAAGGCTTTCATTTCAATCTCCATTGTTTCTTCTTGTTTTGTTTGATCCTGGTCCTTTCCTTGTATATTATATGTATATTATATATTATATGTATATTATTTCTTTTGCTTCTCAGCTGTTGCAGGAGGCTTTTTACACGAAGAAACTATGCTACTTTTCTTTGAAGCTTGGTCCATGTAGAGAAGAAGTGAATGAGAGTGGTGATCACATCCGGTTCCGTTCTTTGGATTAATCATGACTTTCTCTATCCTAATTTCAGGGTCATCATGGGAGATAGTACCTAGATCCACAACACTCTCTGGCCACTCTTTCTCTGCACGAAGAAGGAAGTGAGGTCCCTTTATCGGTTGACTCTTTGATGACTCCTAAGCGATTAGCAACAAACGTTTGGAACCGTGTTCTTTCGTTTCTTATGTATTTTAAGACAGTGCTGTCTGTCCAAAATACAGACTTCGCTAATGGGATTTGTAGCTCTGTCTTCGACATTCCCTCATGTTTAACTACCAACATTGCTGCAGTCAATTCTAGTCTTGGAATTGTCATTCTCTTCAGAGGTGCCACTCTTGTCTTCCCAAAGAGAAATGCTATGTGAACTTCATTTTCCCTGTTGGTCAATCGTAGGTAGGTTACAGCACCGTAACCCATCTCACTTGCATCACAAAAACTATGAAGTTGGGCAGAGACAACGTCTCCAAAATCCTTTGGTTTAATGCATCTATCAATCTTGTAACATTCCAGTTGTTGTAGTCCCAATGAGCCGTTGCTGCTATTTGACATGATGAGCATTTGGAATCGTGTCATCCCATCCACAGTTCATTTTACAGAGTGCTTGTAAGATGGACTTTGCTGTGAAGATGAATGGTGCAAGAAACCCTATAGGATCATAAACAGAGGACACAATGGAAAGGATTGCTCTTCTTGTGAACGCCTGCTGTTTCAATGTTACGTGAAACCTGAAGGTGTCATCTTCTGTATTCCACTTAATCCCAAGAGCTCTTTCAATAGGCAAACCTTCTCTGTCCAAATCAAGATCCTTCACCTCCTCAGCTCTTTCTTCTTCAAGTATGGATGCCAGCACTGTTCTGCTGTTACTAACCCACTTTGTTAGTCGGAAACCTCCCTGAGCACAGAGAGACGTTAACTCCTTACACAGGTCTATGGCTTGTGCGTCTGTCGACACCGACTTTGAGCAGTCATCAACATAAAAGATAGTCAGGACTGTGTCCACGGCTTCTTCAGAAAACCGCTTGCTGTTATACTCTGCGGTAGCTTTCAGAGCGTAGGTAGCAGAAGATGTCGCACCGAACAGATGCACAGTCATCCTGTATTCTGTCAATTTCTGTTCGAGATCACCGTTTGGCCACCACAGGAACGGAAGGAAGTTTGAATCTTCTTTGCTTGCTCTAACTTGGTGGTACATGCCCTCTATGTCTGCCATTATGGCAATTGGTTCTTGGCGAAAGCGAATGAGGACACCCAGCAAAGCGTTTGTGAGGTTTGGTCCTTGTATCAGTTCTTCATTCAGTGAAGTCCCTTGGAACTGTGCAGAACAATCAAACAACCCGTAGTTTGTGCTTTTTTGGATGCCTTACACCATGATGAGGCAAATACCATACTTTGCCATAGTCCTGTAGCAGTTGGTCTTCTGGTACCATTTCTGCATGTCCCTTTTTAATGACATCTTCGAGGAATTTTGTATACTCTTGGTGAAATCTGTCGTGTTTAATAAACCTTCTTTTCAGGCATAAAGCACGGTGCTCTACGAGCTCCCTATTATTTGGCATTAAGATGTCATCCTTCCTAAATGGGAGTTTCAATTGGTGATGTCCATCTTTTATTTTGGCAGACGTAGACATTATGTGCATGAACTGTTTGTCTTCCACAGACATTTCATCCTTTTCTTCATACACCCTCTCGGGAAAGTCATGATTGAAGTTCCGTCTTGCAAGATCATCTATATCCACCACCGAGATATGATGACTGTGGAGCTGTTGAGGTTGATCAACACCGTTACTGCAGGTATTCAAAATTCCATTGACGACCCATCCTAGTCTGGTTTTAACAGCATAAGGACCGTTATGTCTGCTGTTAATCACTTTCCAATCAGAAGGCCAACTTTCGCTTCAATATCGGGCAATTCAACCTCTTTGAGGTAATCCATTCCTTCAGCGCTTCTAATGTGGGAATCTGCT
>JAVQJF010029180.1:0-44041 GCA_036023855.1 Gadopsis marmoratus | reverse complement strand
CCCACAGACAGGCTTCCAGACAGAAGAGGAAAATAAAGGAGGCAACCAGAGCAGGCTGGACCTGTCCACTCCATTCCCTGATGATGCTGCTGCTCTTCACGCCAAACTCACTGTCCATTGCCATTGTGACAGATTCGCTGCACACTGTTCCTCAAAAAAGAAAAATATATTTTCAACAAAGTCTGTTCAGTTGCTGTACTTTTGGAAGGGGATATATAAAAAAAAAAAAAATCAATAAAGCACTTGTATATCCATATCAGATTTTAAAAAACCAAACAAAAGTTAACATATGTTAATCAAATGCCGGTGAGGTAGGTCACAGTGATGAAAACCTCAAAAACTGAAGTGGAGTCTTTTGCCCTTAGTCTTGTCATCAAGATTGAAGGCTTAAGTGGCTGCCTTTTGCTTCACTCCAGCTTCTTATATGTTTTGCAGTTTGTGGGCAGGGCTCGGGGTGACTCTCACACTCCTCCCTTTGTGGCAGCCCTGCACAGACCCCACGAGATCATCTCTCTGTTGTCGCTCGCTGTTGGAGAGCGCGCGCTTGTGAGCGTCGAGGGACGCGCGTGCAGCGGGAGGGTGGGGGGGGACCCACTCAGCAACTGGTGACCGATTCAGTAGGAAACGCGTCGAGCCAATTTGCTGTACCAATAGGCGGACTGGCAGAGTTTGCACATCTCAGAGTGTCTCTCCAACCTGGTTCAGTTCCTGGCAGCAGAAGACTCAGAGGGCGCAACTTTGGCTAGAAAAACAAAGTGTGTGCATACGGTTCGTTTCAGTTCAATTAGTACAAACTTAATCAGTTAATTAGCCTTTATTTATTTTATTATCTGCTTAAAGGTTAACGTGCATGCGTTCAGCAGTTAAATGCATCCTCTGTTTGGAAAGCTGGAGTGAATTTAAACAGATGTGATCCGTGTGCGGCAACGTGTCTTTGATTAATATATGTTTAGTCTATAACGATCAATTCAGTGATTTCAAAAGCCAGTGCTTTCATTTTATTGCATGTCCTTCGGATTCGCTGTGCAAACGTCCTGCAGGTTCAGTGTAGCAAAGGATTATTTTCTAAGTTCGTCATGAAAATGTAATTTGTGCCAAATATGAAGTTGACAGAAAGTTGCGCACCACACAGCCCGAGTCAGAAGACTCCCAGCCCACCGCATTTTGAATTGAACTTTTATTTCATTTGTACAGCTTTATCACAACAAAGTCAGTCATTTCTATTTTTTTTTATTACGCTAATAAACATAAAAAGAAAAATCACACCTCACATAGCAGATTGCAAAATATCAAGATCATTATGAGCTCAATGATCCTTTTATCCTCATATATTTGATCTGTCTTTTGGCTTATTTTTCACCTCAGCGTCTGTCAGTGGCAGGATAATCTGACAGAAATTTCACACAACAAACTAGCTCAGAAACTCAGTGTGGACCAAGCCATGAAAAACCGATACTTGAATTTGCTGCGACATCTTGTTTCTCCCAACACAAGCTGCAGTTTTGCGTGACACTCTAGGTTACATCATACTACAACAGATTTCAGGTTCATAGGTAAGCCTTGTGGAAAGCTTGATTCTACCGACTCTCAGTTCAAAGTCATGTGATTTCCTAAGGCAAAACATTTCCCTTCTCCGTGCGGATGACAGAATTTGTTTCTTGTTTTCCCACAAACTGTGAAATTTATTTTTGCAGGTTGAAGGTTCTGAAACATTTCCGCAGAAAGGCACGAAGTCAGAGGGACAGAAATGTTACCACACAAGCACAGACAGGAAGGGAGGAAGGGAGGAAGGGAGGAGGGGGGGGCAGTACGATGTTGAAAATGATATGTAATTGGCTTATCTAATATATAATACATAATATACTATATATATTTCTTATATGCCTTTTTTTAATAACTGCACTTTGTGTATTATATCATTAAGTTCAACTGCTTCTGCGACAGTGGATGTTTTCCGACTGACTGGATCTGCAAAGGAAACATTTCACTGCTTCCTTAGATACAATAGAGTTTTTATTAAGTTACAATTTCACAATCCCACCATATAGTCACAAAGTGTAATGTATAACAAGTTTTGATTTAATAACCTGATAAACAACAAGTCCTATAGGCACAGCAAGCTTAAATAGTGAAAACAGAAAGGCAACAATAGAAGAAACCTCTAATAATGTAATGTAGTGTAACTGCATTATGTGTTATGTGTCATTCTTTCACAATAATGGTCCTTAAGCAGCCTTTTACAGATGTGGAGAGTTTTGGTTCAGCGCTCTGCCTGAGAGCCGTTTGTCTTGAGAAATGTGGTGTGGCTGAGCACCAAAGCCTCCAGAATGATTCCTCGGTTAACCAGAGACATAGCAATGTCTTCGAATACACTGCCTGCACTGGGGATGACGGTTTCCTCTCTCCTCGATTCCTATAGGGGGAATCCCCCCCCCTCCACCTCCACCTCCACCTCCACCTCCACCAACACTGCCTCCTCCTCCTCCTCCTCGCCTGAGTCTGATCCTCAAACACATGTGGCCACTTGCATCCCCATCACGCTAATCAGAGCCAGGTTTGTGGCTGAGGAAGGCTGTGGTTGGGTGACGGGAGGGAGGGGTGGGGGGTGCAGTTTGTGTCTGTGTGTGTGTGTGGGGGGGGGGTGTGTCGTGTGTGCGTTTTGCGTGTGGCTGCTGTGTTTGCCTGTGATTACCCCTTGTAACCTGGCTGTGAAATGTTGGCCCTGACCCTGCGCTGACTCTGGCTGGGGGGTGGGGGGTAGTCTGAGGGGGTTTGGGGCTGGGTGGGCGGAGGCGGGGATGGGGTCTATATGCCGGTGCATGTCATGTGCTGGCGGGTGGGCGCTCGCTGTGTGGAGACAGGACCAATGGTAGACCAGGCTGCCCCGGCTCTGGAGCTAATCATTGTTTACTAGTCTCATTTCCACTTCTCAGTGAGCTACTGTCACGCACAGCACCAACAGGGAGGAAGGAAGAGGGAAGGGGGGTGTTAAGGAGAGTCGGGGTGGGGGTCGGGGGCAGCAAGGAGAGGAAAGCCAGGGGTCCAACAGGCAGTTGGGGAGCTGATGGGACTTGGGAAAGGGAAGAGCAGAGAGAATGCAGGAATTGTGAGTGAAGGTTTAGCTTTTCGATTTTTCTTGAGAGAACGAAGGTGAGCCAAAACTGAAAAAGCTGCAGCCAAAAACAGCCCGACAGACCAGTAAACAGACCAACAACAACATCCTCTGGGCCAGCGCAATCTCAGGCAGCCAGGAGGTAACTTGTCTTTACAACTTGTTCCCAAGTGGTCAGAAAGATAAATAAAAAGCTTTCCTTTTTTTATTATAATTAAAAGCACTGCTGTGGAATTTGCCTGTTTTTACAAATGTTTTTATATATTACAATATATACAATTGTATCGAGCATCAAAAAAAGGTTAAAAGGATATACATACACACAGTGGTTTAAAGTATTTTGTAAAATATCTAAATCCATGCTTAGACTGAATCGTGGTCCAAATCCACATTTGATACTGAAGGAAAACAAGGCTAAGTAAAAAAAAATAATAAAATTACAATGCATTTGTAGACCATCCTGCATGTATTGTGTTACATATGTTTCATCACATACAGCACAATGAATCCCAGGCACACAAAACCAGATTGAATCATTGAACATTCAATTCCTTGTTTGTCAGAACCTCCATGGCTTCACTTGTCTTGGCTGTTTCACAATGAAAATAGTCCATAGCGAAGCACAGACAACCTGCTGCAAGATGGACTGAATTACAGCATCACCATTCCAAAGAATCTGGTTATCTTTGATGGCTCCGTAGTGTCAGTCCTGCTTTGCCCAAAGATGTGTGCCGCCGTAAGCAATATCAAAGATCCCACATAAAACAAAGGAGAGCACTAGTTTTGGAGAATGCTTTCCTGAAATGATTTAAGGTCCTTGGTTAAACCATGAAAACATGGATTTAGACCCTTCCCAAAACTATGATTTTTAACCTTAGCAAAACATTTTCTCACACATACTGCACTTTCATGTGGCCGTGTAGTTGAATATAGCAGCAAAAATATTCAAGGTTAGGGGTTTGATTCAATCCAGTGACCACCCACACTATGCTTCTAATACTGCATGCTACCGAGGAACCCATCAAAAGGGAGTTATTAATGTAAAAAACAGCCAGGGTTCCAGACATTTAGCAATTATAGTATGAAATGTCCTTCACGGCCATTGTTTTCAAGATCCTGAGGAAAGAAAGTTGTTCTTGCATGTAATATATCCCCAGATCAACTAAAATTGCTTGTTCAGATTTCTGCATAAATCTAAAACAAAAATATAGTAATATTATACTACGCAGTGGTAAATCTAAACCTGAAGTATATATGTATTATCAGCAAAATGTACTTAAAGTATCAAAAGTATTCATTATGCAGAAAAAGGGTCCCTGTCAGTGTTTTATTATATTAATATTACTGCTGCATTAATGTGTATGGTGCATATTTTCTACTGTAGTTGTTTAAAGGTTGAGCATTTTATTTGCATATGGTTTTATATGTAAAATCTTTATCTGTGAAGTCATATGAATGTAGTGAAATTAAAAGTGCAATATTTCTCTCTGAGACATGTCCTAGTAGAAATATAAATTGCATAAAATGGAAGTACCTTGAATTTGTACTTAAGTACAGTACTTGAGTAAAAGTTGCCTACATAGTTACATCCACCGCTGAAACTAAAGTTAGCAATAAGAAGTTGCATCAGAAGACAGCTTAATAAGGTCACTCACATGCAGACAAGACAACTGAAGACAAAGGTTTTTAATCTAGTGATTTATTACAATAATAGCCTGCTTCTCTCTTCCCCCACAGTCCTCCTGGACTGGACAGTTTCCCGCTTCACTGTGTGCAGGCTGCGTGATAGCTCTTCACTTAATGTGGCACCCAGGACAGGAGCCATGTATTATGCACCGTATAGGGATATTTGTTTCTAACCCCATAGAGGTTTTGCGTGCAAGGGGAGTGGAGTGGGGATGAGCTTGCGTGCCGTGTCAGCTTGGCGTGTGCGGAGCTCGGTCACTGAACTCCGGCTTCCCCAGGGAGCGGGGAGAGTGGGGAGAGTGGTGAGGGGGGAGGTGTGGGGCTGCACTGAGAAATTAAAACGAGACGAGGGAGAAAGCTAAAGTAGAAATGGCTTCCAGATGACCCCGACTCTGTGAGCTCAAATGAAATTGGTAGGATTCATGTCCCACCTCCTGTCCCATGAAACCTTCACCTTCATGGACCTTCATTAGCTTATTTGTCTAATATTTAAAAAAAGGAAACAGTAAGCAGCAATATTTTAGAGATTATAAAACAGCAGAAAAAGGGATTGAATTGTATTACTGGCTTCAGTCAAGTAGCTAAATGTTGTTCAATGCATGTTAAACTGAGATTTGATCAAAGCTAAATCTGGATATTATTCTGTTATGTTCTTCTGACATGCCACTCAAATTCCTACTTTGAACTTTCACTCGCTTCTGTGTTTTTCAGCTCAGCCATCCATGTAACTTTGCAAAATGATGTGGGCTGACATTCTGTATTTTTATTTTGCTTTCATGCAAACGTTTCTTTGTACTCCGTTTTTGGAAAATATGAATTTGTTTGGTTCAAAAGAACTTTATTTTTGAAAGTGTGGCAGCTTTGGTGTTGTACGCTCACTATGCCACCAGGAGATTATTACAGTGTTTCCAAGGTGCATAAAGAGTGTAAACCTCATGATTTATGCTTTTATATCAAGCTTTTTAGTGTATAATTTCATAGTTTTTTACCTAGTATTTCAAACTCTTGCATAATATATGCTGTTAAAATTGACATCATTAGGCCCAGGTAGCTACAGTTACATCTGTCATCCATCAGCCATGAAATACAATCCTTTAAAATACTGCTGTTATGCCTTATACTCTTTACAGTGGAGAAAGATAGGCAAGACGGACAGTGTACTATTCAGAGTTTGTCGTAAACATTACCCTCTAAGTCACCTCTGAGGTGTCCATGAAAAACATAAAACATAAATGCAGAAGATAATGTAAACAAGATAAGATACAAGAGAATGTTAAAGGACATAGGAAAGGACAGGACATAAAGGATTTAAGCATACTTAGGTGACAGTTTCTAAGTGCACAGAAATTTTAAGATACAGTCACCAAAGATTTGGATGAAGTCCTCAAAGTGATTTTCCAGAGACATGTCTACCTGTCTGCCTTGCCATAGTTTATACAATTATATCATCTATTGTAGATCCTGCACTGCTCCTTTTGCATGGATTTGGTCTTGATAACTTGTTTGTTGTCTATCAGTATGTTAGTCAGCAATACAAAACACTACATCAACGACAAAACCCGTCATGTTAGGCACCTCTAGCTTGGATGTGTGTGCCAACCGACACCACTTCAATGCAATCTTATATTTAAAGTTACCTGCATTGAGGAGCATAGAATATGGGAGGGATAGCATGACAGAAAAAGGTTTTAAGAAGGGTGAATATTAAAATAAAGTACTGTATGAAGCGTGGCCATTATTCTATTGGACCAGTTTAGTTACATTATATATTAGAGTAATGCGGTTTTATAATAAAAAGGGCTTATTTTAAATGTTAAACCTAATTCTTGACCTTGAAAACATCTATTCCCAAGGTTGCATGTCCATGACAACTGAGCAAACTGACATGCAGCTGAAAGCTATGGATAAAGAACGAGTTAGGATTGTCTTTTGTTGTTTTTTTTGGTCAAACTACAGTGCTAATTACTCCGAGACTCTGCATTTGTCCTTGAAGTTGCATCCCAATAGCCAAAATAATATGAATGCTTCAGGGATTCTAATTAATAAAGTTAAAACAAAGTTAAATGATTTGCAGTCACAGTAATTGTTTGTGTTCATGTAACCCTTATTAGGTTGTTAAAAACCTCTTGGCTAACCTCATGAAAACACAACCAAATGCTGGACATTTTAGATCTAACATTTTATTATGTATTTCTAAGGCAATTCATTCAGTATCCATCCAAAACATTTTAAAATGTCAAAATAAATATAAACACTTAAATGTAATTTACCGCAATAAGTAACTAAAGTATCTGTCAAGTACACAAAGCACAATTATTCCAGTCTCTGCACGCACGCAAGCAAGGCTTTCCCAACTCTGTTCAGGTTATTCAGGGTAGGGTTTGAGTCACTTAGTCAGATCATGCACTCCTGAGCACTACTTGGTATTCTCACGAGAACCAAGATAGATGAAAGTTTGTCATGCAAAATGTTGGTGTGTTCACTCCTCCAGTACATGCTAGAACTTTGCATATGCCTGTCCTTCTCCATTAATCTTGGAAACAGTTAACCATGAAAGCATCTTGTCTCTTGATAGCCCAGAAATCATCTGTGGAGCATCTGCTCAGTTTGCTGCGATTTCCTTTTTTGACTTTTTACTGATTCACATATTTAGGAGATGTTTTGTCTCCCTTTGAGACGGATTGTGTCACGGCCAGTGCAAACAAGCGGGGCAGCGAGCAATACGACCCAAATGCAGGGGAGCTGTTCAAAATAGGCACACATGTGTTTCGATCTCATTTGCACCTCCTATATATTTCGCTTGAGCAGCTCAGTGTATTTTAGTGTCCCGAAAATGAGGCAGGGTCAGTAAGCGGTCGAGTTGCCCCCCTTCACTGCTCCAATTCCACAGAGGAACCGATGGTATCGAAACAGCAGTGGGACCGAGACCTCAGAGGGCAGAGTTCATCCACTGTCCTGGGACCTGATGATGAGCACATATAACATTGCAATATTAGGGCATAAAAATGTGCTTTCTGTTTTTATTTAATTTATCCATACTGTACAAAAATGTTGGCAGATGAGACAGATTATAATATATCGAGAATAAAAGTACAATTTGTGATTTAAAAATCAAATCAAACAAACTGAATTATTTACAAAGAAAAACATTTCAAATCTGAGAAGGTCATTGTGTTCTGTACTGGGAACAAGGGTCTTAGAGGAGAGTGTGAAGTGTGTGTGGTCTTATATTGGGCTTGACCACATGGCCCATTTGCACACCACAGCCCTGTGTATCTGGGATTGTAAATTATGAAGCAATTACTGTGGAACAGAATCTTTACCAAGACCAGGGAATTAACTTGATTTGCTTTAAATCATGACTTCTGCAAACTGCTTTCCAGTTAAACGCATTTGAGCCATGTTCTGCATGGTTTTAGAGATTTATAAATACACTTAAGGCCATCTTCCTGACACTGTTGCAGCTCCTTTTAATTGAGTGACATTTGCGTGGTCTTAAAGCTTCAAATGATTTGTGTGACTCGCCTGCTTCTGTTTCTCTACGCTCCCTCATTAGTGAATGGTATAGATTCAGTGAGGGAAACTGTTCTGTCTTTTCATAGGACTTTCAGTGGTCGTCAACTCTGCTATCAGAGTTCTCACTCACTGAGGAGACTCAATCTCTCACATGAGCCGCAGACATTCAATACCCTCCTCGCTGCTGCTTGAGGAGCAGAGATCCCTCGAACAAGCTGCCAAAGTGTTTATACTTCTGTCCACCTATACAGAAAGAGTGATTGCGGCTCTTGGAGCGAGCTGACGTAAAATAACAGTGTGATCCTTGGAGATTGGCCTCTGGTGCTCTTCAAAAGTAAGAGCTGTCGTCTTTGCCTTTAGGAGACAGATGGACCTGACCGCTGTACTTTTCCAAGGGTCAGAACTTCTCTGTGCGTCAGAACGAACAGCAACCTCTTGATTTATAAGTAACAACTGAATCCCGGGTATTTCTAATCTTCTGCCTTGATTTTGTGGTGTTGATGCTGGTTACTAGATGTTTGCTTGAGCTATACTACACTCTCGTATGTACAGTATTAGAAAAGCTTTTTTTTAGCTGACATCATAGCTACAACCTGGATGAATTAGATGATTCTACACATCAAATTATTTATGTCATTAAGCCTGGCTCTTGAAGAGAAATGAAAACCTAAATGTGGAACGCCAAGAACTCCATGTACTTACTAAATGCCATTTCTGCAACACACGTATCCTGTAGCATCCTTTCATGCAAATCTCCACTCACTATCCCAGGCTTTATTTCACTCTGGCATGTTTGCAGGTCCCAGCTGTACTGGCGTCCATCTCGTCCTCTCCATCAGACTGCAGCGCACCCTGCGGCCCGGCCCATGTGGAAATAACCTGGAACCATTGACCTGTTCAGCTGTTTGGCTGAAACGAGCTGTACAAGGCATGCATACTCGTGCAAATGTGTTGATGCAATGCAAGCAGACGTAAGGATGCTTCCAAGCAGTCGTCCACACACAGATAGACACATGCTGTCTTTGTCACTGTGGGACTGCCAGTACGACTGAAGCTCTTATATCATTGTACCTTCCCTTTCATGTACAGTCAGCCTGAGACTCTCAGGAGTTTCGTGCTGGAGGAAAAATAAATAAATTTACAGTGAATTGTATCTCAGCCATCTCCTCTGTTTAGGTATGGGAGTTCACATGCTACACTCAGTGAATTTTGTCTATATAAGGCGTGTTCTTTTTGGTGCTACAGTCATTTATGGGGGAATGTAAACACATAGCTGTTAGCCGACTAATAGCCATTAGCAGCCCTATTGTTCGAGGAGAGAATGTCTAAACTGACATGTACTCTCATATTTTACGTGCTCTGCCTCTTTGTTGAGTGGAGTGGACAAGGCTGGAGAAGGTGGTCATACATCGAGAGTCGAGAGTGTGAAGACGTCCTAATCCTCTGAAGAGTTTTGTCCGATTCCTGTTAATTGGCAGACCCCCAAGAAAGTGAAATCGGCAGGGAACAGTGGCGTTGTTGTGTGGTGTTTTAAACAAGCCCTGCAGACGTAGATGGAGCGACTGGTGCTCTGTCATTGTTCAGGAACAATTTCACAGACATGTGCAATGAAGACTTATGTTGGCCATGTATTTCATATTGTATGATATGCCTTTTCCTCCCCATTAGATATGCTTTGCTAATTCATTGACATTATTATAGGAGCCTCAGGGAGGAGTTGCATTCGAGGCAGATGTGAAGACTGAAGCCCATATTTTGTGAAGAATCAGAGATGGTCAAATAAAGAGCTCATGTTGTTCTCATGTAATAACACTTTTTTAATTCCAGGCAACACACACACCATACATTTTGTTATGTGTAAGCCTACAAGTGACTTTATGAATGGTGTAGCATGAGTCTTGCCATCCCCAGGCTTCCCATGGAGGCAGACCCAAACACAAAGAACCTTAAAGATTGACTTTCATTCTCTGTCGCCCTACATGCTCTGCTGTCCCATTCTTCCTTGTTGCATCATCCACCGAAGGTGATACATTTCTAAATTCCACAGTTTCTCTGTAGGGAAAAGCGGGGGCTGCCTCACAACCTAAATAGCTTAACAGAGAGCAGTCACGGAGGAGTCCCTAATGCACAATGTATTCAATATGCTCAATCAGAGGCCAAGAGGCACCCAATACCTCACATCTGGCACAGACCACCTATGCTAGCTGACATATTCCTCCTCAGACCATCAGACTGGCTGCCTCTCAGTGGAAGGAAGCTGGCCTCATCAATAAATCTCCTCCTTCTGTGATGTTTGTAATTGTTTCCAAATGAAAGACATCCAGGGGTAGAGTGTTTATCTAGCTATGATCAGGGGAAATAGACACAATTACCTTTTCAATAACATTATCTCTTGTGAATGGCATTGCATCTGTTATTTATGAAATCACGGGACATTTGCTCAGTGGTTTCCACATCAACCCAAAAACAAAAGGTCTTGTCGTTGAACCTAAACCTTAGTCGTGTCTGTGTGGAGTTTGCGTGATCTCCCTGTGTGGGTTTGCCTCTTCATGTTCTTTTGTCTCCCACAGTCTGACGACATGCAACTGAGGTGAACTGAAGACCATAAATGATCTGAACTCTACAGGGGCTTTAGAGTGGTTGAGAGTAGATGTTCCCAAGCATGGCGCATGTCCTTAAAAGTGGCTGTATAGTCAACAATGTAACTACACAGATGCCACGCGGGGACTGCAGACTGTGAATGGTCAGCTTGGGCTTTTTTGTGGTTTCTCCTTCAAGTTTCTGATTCTAGTAGAGATTGTTGATAGTGAAGACAACATGAAGCGTGTTGAAGAAAGGTTCATTTATTTTGTCCTTTTGTGCAACACACATCTAGCAAAGACATCTCCATTGCTCACCGCAATGGCCGTCCTCTGTCGCTATGAACATAAATACGATGACTGCACAGAAATAGCGTCATACACAGTAATGTGACAAGGGGAACCTTAATGCCGTCGCTCTCGTCACACAAAAAGAAATCAAACAAAGGTACTGCAGGGGAATGTTGACTTGTGCAATACAGTCATCTGGTGTTGTGGTGGTGCTATCAACGGGTGGTATTGACACTGAGCTATAAATCACACCTACAGCCTAATTATCTATGATGGCACTTACATCAAGTATAAATCTAGCTTAAGAAATCATAGATGTAAAGTAACTGGATATAAAAGCAGAACTGCTGGCAGTAGAATTAAGAGTGGAGTACCTGCATATGGCCCAGTAAATAGACTTTTCCATAGTGCTTTTGTGAAAACTGACGAGACAGATCCTCGTGTTCCCTTAAGTTTGCTTTTCTTTGAAGGTTAACTGAGGACATTGTGTGTGTGTGTGTGTGAGTCAAGACAGATCTGACTGCTGAGGCTTTACCATGCAGACAGCCTGCCACTCTGAGGTACACTGAGTTCACCGGAGTTGTTTCGTAAGACTCTTCGAAAGGGTGAACAATATATCCTGCCTCTCACTTTTACACGCTCTGAAGAGAAGGATCGCTCCTCTCCTCACTTTCTCTTCTTTTGCTCCCTCGCTTTATTACCTCCGTCAGCCCTAATTTGGGCTGATGGGGTGGCCGTTGCTTGACAAGACACATGTCTGGGCCCCTGCGTGAGAAGGCTGGCTCGCTCTTGCTGGGCTTGATTCCTTTGCGTGACCATGTCCCTCCCACTGTCACTCCTGGCACCTCCCATTTTTTAGAAATGTTTTAATTTCTTGATTTCATTTCCATATTTGTTGAAATCATGCGAAGCTACAAGCTATGGGAGACAGCAGAGAAAAACCTTTCTATGTCTTAAAGAAAAACACACTGAAACAGAATCTATGGGGGATATTTACTTTTACAGTGTATGTGATGCTGATGACCTATCGTCTCCATGCAGCTTGTTTCCAGAATTATGCCAGACCAGTGATGAATAATGCACCAGAATCTGGGCTGATACGATTAAAAAGCTAGCCAGTGCTGCTAACTGGAACTCATTCAGCCTGCCCCAAGTGCCCACTGCAAAAATCCCCATCCAAATCTGGCAGCCGTATAAGGGCCACGGCTTGACACATTTGGTTCTCCAGTGCCAGGACATGGTGGAGTGCTCTGATTCAGTACCAGTCAACCCAAATCGACTGTTTTAATTAGCACTATTGCAAGACAAGAACTTTATTGGACAATCCTGCAAAAAACACAGGATTACATTTAATTAAATTAAAAAAAGATTTATACAATGCCAACATTTAAAAAATCTTGCTTTTTTACAGTATCTGCACAGGGCAACTTAAAGTTAGGGAAAAACTGTAAAACAGTCAGGGTTAGGCAACTAAAACCCTTGTTTAAGGTAATGTTTATGATCAAGGCTACAGGTAGTTAAAAAAACATTCATTGCAGGTCTTTGATTTGAAAATCACATGTGCTAAACACACGTTCATCCACCTCTCCAACCTCCACACTACTCATGCACTGAGCATTGGCATTGACATTGGACGTAAACTGTGATGTGCAAAATCATCCTATCGACAAAATTCCTAGAAATACTGTGCTGTCTCTAATATATGGTGGTGGGTATGGTTATAGTTCTGTCCCTGACTGACAGACCTTCAGCCTCATATTGGCCACCAATGGAAATCCAACAACTTCAGGAGGTGAAACTCTCAAGTAGGCACAAGAACAGTGATCATGCATAGGCCTTTGGCTATTTTAAATTTTGCAATAACTAAAAAAATAGAGACACTGAGAGCAGGAGACATTGCATGTAAGCACACGTGGTCCTAATTCTCTGGGTGAAGAGTTTCACTGGTTGTGTTGATTTTACTCTCCACAGTGTTTAGTGGACTATCATTATCTCAACACAACAGCATAATGAGATTTGACCAGAAGATAGTTCCATCGAGAAGAGGGGGTGTGGGAAATAATTTGTCATTGCATCTAATTCCACTCGGTGCAGGCTAAAGCGCACACACCTACTGTACATACAGTATGGACACCCTGACACACAGACCTTTATGAAAATTATGAGCCGTGACAGACAAGCAGGGAACTTCAGCTGACGTCACTTCCTGCTAATCCTTTAAGTCAGAGAAGGGACATGGTGAACAGCAGCACGATGATGCCCATAAGTCAAGCAGGATGTTGGGACAGCATGATAACACAGGCCAACATAGTCACAAATATGTTCCAGATTAACCTCTGCCACCGCTTCAGTCAATACCTCTGCTGGGATTGAATCGCTTGGATCTGTCTGGCTCTGGAAGCTGGAAGTCATGCTTTGACTGTAAACACAGACACCAGTCTCTAACAAGGAGCTGTGCAGCAGGAAGGAGCCCACCGAGTCACACTGCTCTTTGGTCTCTTGAGTCCGTATAATTTATATTCCCTGTAGGGAGTTCGGAAGATTTCACATGATGATTTTTAAATGTGTTATTACTGACCGACTGCTGCATCGCAGGGGTAAAAACACATCTTTCATTGCATGCATTCAATGGACACATTCAAAGCAGCATTTTAAGAAGATTTATATTTTCCAAATGAACACTCATCAAGCCTAAATTACGCGGTTTGTCCAATACCATTTTGCGAAAGAGCTGGACCACATATTGGGACAATACACGAATTGCTTAGAACAGCCACATCCTTATGTTCTGAGACTGCCATAAATGACAAACAAGAGACATTAAAAATGAGCCATGGAGAAGAAGAGAAAACAACCTTCCTTTGCTGCTCCAGGAAACAAACGTTTCTGGTGGTCCTTCGCATTAAACTGCCACTAACCCAAATACTAGCGCACAGATACAAACAAGATTTGATTAGGACTGGCACGAGAGTGGATGCTTTCCATATTTGTCTCCTCATGTGATCTTAGTTCATTTATTTACACAGACCAATATACTGTGTTCTCACACTTGGATGTGTAGAGGGAAGCACTATAGGGTGATTAAGGGCTCCCTGTGGAGTGAGACCGAGGAAACAGACAGAGTTTATCACGCTTGGGCAACAGTGTGGCTTAACTGAAATCAGATCCCTGTGGGCTCAGGATGCACATATGCCATAGACACGCACATTTGCACATGTATGCATCAACTACTGAGACACAAAAACACACACTTATAAATACTCTCTTCCTTTGGGATTTGACACACGAGAAATAAAAACTATAAAAGCGATAACTTTATGTGTGCGTTAACTGATTTTCTGGCAACTCGGGAGCAGTGGTAACAAGCTATAAACACAACATTGACATATTTTCACCCTATGAAGTTGATATGGTGAACTTGTTAGCAAACGTTTGCTTATAATAGCATTCATGTGGTGTCATATTTCTGACCTCCTGATGAATGTAAGTCTAATATTCACTTCCTTTTAGTTTGAGAGCGAAATATCTCACCCTTTAGCTGCTAAATGTGTTCCTGCATTCACTAGTTGATCGATAATGTTGTCTGACTGCCCTTTTGGACAGGATTTATACAGTGGGTATATTAGAGGTTTTTATATATTTTTTTCTGCCTGCTGCTTCTGGAAACTGGGTTGTTGAGAGTGATGAGTAAAGATGCAGGCCGTAAAAAACAAAATAATGAGCTAAAGGAAGAGGAAAAACTAAAAGGGGTGACAATTCTCTGTAGGTTTGTCACTGCAAGCAACTTCCTCCATGCTACACTGAGTCATTTATTTCCTTTTTTAATGTAAAAATATTGATTAGTACAACTTTAAAGACATATACAAATGTTGCGTTCGGTCTACACCAGATTCTTGCTAATATAATTTGTTAAATGGGAATTAAATCAACAAAACTGGGTTTATTTCAGTTCTAGACTGGAGATATTAACAACTTTAACTGCAGCCTCTATATAAAACTTATACTGTAGATGCTTTTTTCTACCTGTGAAGATTTTGTAATTCTGCAGCATTAAACCAGCAGGTGAATCAGTCCCTGCAGTAAACTCTTCAGCATTGTGGGAAAGCCTGCACCATTTGTGTGAAGCAAATACCATGGCTTCACCAAGTGTGAATTTTAAAGGCCAAGCGACAGCCAAGTCAATAGCAAGCAAACTAGGCGCAGTATGAGTGAATCCAGACGGCTTTAGCTTCTTAACCATGAGCTTTCATGTCTCTAAAGTGTGGGACCAAACTGGTAGTTATGAGGTCTTTTTAAATCCTGCTTGAATGAGGGAATGCTGGCAGCGGTGTCTTCTAAGAACGAAGGTTGATGTAACGACGTGCATAACGGAGTCTTACGTATAATTGCTGTGGAAACCTAAGAGATTAATCACATGTGTTATCAATATTAGATGTTGACAACTCCTTTTATTTTTTCAGCCTGGTCTTGCTGCCACTGGAGGGTACTTTGCTAGTGGTTTTATTCAAATAGTGTATAGTAACAAACATCATGAATTCTCATCTTGTTTCTATTATTATTTGTCCTCTTTGATGGTTGGACAGAAAATTACCACAGAATTCTTTGCACTATTGCATGCAAAATGTGCAGCAAACCCTCGTACTTGTAAGTGGAGTGATTGTGATAAACATGGCGACATTTGATGGACAGCTCTGAACGTGTGAGAGGTCTTGAGCTTTCCCACTTTCATCAGGCGCTCTGCTTCGTGCGGCGGTGAGTGAGCGATGAGGAGCCGTGAAGGTCACGGGGGGTGGGGGGGTGGACAAAGAAAACCCCCGTTACGTGACATGAAAGGCAATGATCCTTCCTGCTGCTGCACATGACGTGAGAAGGAGAGACAGGCGACTATAGGGAGGAGAAGCTTGAAGTCCAGAGGTCAAGTGTTCAAATCTGAATGTTTCAACAGGTTGCACCCTCACCGTCCTCACCCTTCCTCTTCTCCGCTCTTGTGACCCCTCCATTCTCACAGCATCATCACCCCACCTGACGAAAGATGTTGATGAAGTTCATCGCAGTCAGGCCCTGTGAATGCGTCTGCAGCCATCTGGCCACTGCTCCCGAATTACAACGCGGTGTGTGTATGCCACGGCCAGTAACCTGAAAGCACCTTGGATCCTTTGTTTTTCTCCTGTTCCCTCCCTGTTTTCCTGTAGGAAGAGGCCTCATTACGTGCTCCCTGCAAAAGTAACGCCGTTCCTCTGACATGCCACAACCTTCCATCATAAATCGATGCACAACTATGGGCCCTCAAATCTATCAGCCTGAATGCTTTGAGTCTGGGGGCCACGTTATGACATGCAAGGAGGTGGGGGCACTCAGTCACGCAAGTGCTGCCCCGCGCCTGGACCTCAGCTTGATTTTACTGCAGCCAGCCGGGAAACCAGACGCTGCAAAGGCCCCGGGTCCACATCAATTTCACGAGCAAAGTTACTAGGAAATAAATCATTTCGGGGATTTATGAAAAAGGAGAAGGGGGGATGCCTAGAAGTGTGCTGACTTGACCCAAAGAAAACGGCAAAAACAGGGGTGCATAAAATAAAGTCCTGTTAATGTTTCCCTTTAAAATACAAGAATGGTTCAATTTTGATCTTCATGGTAACTCCAAGCTGGTAAAATATAGCTGTACATTAGTTAAATACAAGATACATGGGTAGCTATATTTGATTAATCATATTTCCTCCAGACACGCAAGGTTCCAGGAACAAGACCTCAGGCTTTACAGGTCATTTGAGATCGGCAATTTGGCTTTTACACAGCAGGAATCAGTCCAGACTCCATTTAATAAAGCACATGCAAAGCCAATGTCTCTTTTCCTGCACCTGAAATACGGCAATCATAAAACCAAGCTTATTCACACTTTGGCTGTGATTAAGAACAGTGTTATTAATATTATTCCCTTTTCTGCTAAAGACTAATGGTCTCCCACCCTAACCCTAACCTGAGGACAGAAGGACTACATGCTGGAAAGCTTGTCCAAGAATAATTCCCTTTCTTAGGCTAAATATTCAGTTTTTCTAAGTATTCATCTTTCCAAGGAGCATGCGTCAGTGAAATCCACTTCCATTTCTCTCCCCTTTATTTCACTATTATGTAGACAATATTTTCACGTTTAAATTTTCTATTGACATACTAATTAAAATGTTGCCAGTAATTTGTAATCGCAGCAAGCGAGATTTCCCAAATGAAGGCTCTGCTCAGGTTTACTTAGGGAGCTCTAACGTATGGACGCACACAGGTACATGATAGAAGCCTGCTGTGCTCCGCATGAAAGGCCTTTTTTTTTTTGAGGCAACACAAATCAGATGTGCATGGCAGCAATTACCCTAGTTCTTGGCTGGCACGCTGCGGCCATTTAGGAGGTTAATCAGTCATAGATAAATAAACAGGCTTTTGCTCTCTGAATGTCACTCCCCAGTCCTAGACGTCTAGAGTGTCTGCATAAGGAAAGACTACTCTGGTATCCACTAAAGATACCAAAACCTTTATTGCACTTTGTTTCTGAAGACAATGTTGGTTTCATCCACAAAAGCAATTTTGCATGTGTCTGAAGGTCTGCATGTTGTATTCCTGTCCTATGTCAACAAAATAAACCTTGACAAGCCAATACTATCATGAATAAATACAGAAAATATGAGACTTTGTTCCCTGTAAGGATAGTAAAATAAAGTAGCAAATAAAGAAAAAATAGAAGTAGCAAATAAGGCAGATATCTGAATATGATATAACATAATTTTGAACACATTCAATCTTAATCATATCAGGTACTGAGAAAGCATATACACATTAATGGATAACAACAAGCAAATACACAATTCCCAAAGACTCTTTACCATTAACATAATGCAGTTTGCCAAGACACACTTATTAAACTGTATAAATGCTAGTTAAATGCAATCATATTTTAGAGAATAGTTTCGACATAATGGCATGCCCTCAGGCCTCTTATCACTATAGGTAGCCATGAGCTCATTTCTTGTTAGTCAGTTAAGGCTCCCCACACAGAGGATACTGCTCTCTGTAGAAACAAAGTAATTATCTGCAGGCACGCAAAGCGCTAGCTGGCTAACTCGGCCCCCAACGCTGTAAAGTATGTGAGGCACAAGGCTTCCCTTCACCTTGACTTTTCTGCATTTTGCCATCTTCACGCAATATAACAATCACATCAGTCATGAAGGGGTCATATTTTTCTCCCTAAACATTTACTCTCTGCATTCCAGTGTGTGACCAAAGCTTTGATTTAGGAGCTCTGTGATATATTCTGATGGAATCACAACCTTCACTGCCAGTTTTGCCAGTGAGTCAGACAGGGGCTTCTGTTGAAAGAGTCATCGGCACAAATGACTTCCAGGAGATTACTCCCATCCTCCTGTCAGTGTTGGACTCATTTGAGTAATTTCCTCAATGAAAGTAATTAAGATTAGCCATTCAGGGTAGTGATTCAGGCAGGAACACAAGGCATTTCATGGAGGGGTGGAGGAATGAGAAACCTTTTTTATATAACTCATATACTACAGTAGATACATACTTACCAGCTCCTCACTCAACAGAGGCTCTACCTGAGTACAGGAAATGAAATGCTGCCCTCTTGTGTCAAAATAATCTCATGCGCACTTTCTGTCCCCATTTGAAAAGAATGTGCAGTACAAACACTTTATTTATACAGATATTTGACAGCTGTGTTTGATGTAGCTGTGCTGCTACTGCTGACTGCGACGCCTTGGTTCTCTCCAACCATCTTGCTGGAATTGCAATAGTAGATGAACAGGAAGAAACCTGCAAGAACGTGGGTAGTTAGATAACTAACATCCTTTCATTCTTAGTTTTTATGAATTTTGTTTAAAATAGTAAAAGTGGTGTGTCAGTTTGGAGTTTACCTTGAAAGGAGTTGAGGATGGAGAAGATATAGTAGGAGGGTATGAGCAGAGGTCCATGGCTGAAGAAAGCAAAAGCCCAGCTGATGCCGAGCAGCAGGAACAGGCCTAGGATGGAGAAAGAGTTTTTCTTGATGGAGCTGGTGTCCTGAGCTTTCGTTGCTGTGGGCTTAAAGAGAGCAATCTGCCGCACGGTTATGATGAATATGCTGAAGGTGAAGATGAACACTATAGCATAATAACCAAGGTTCACCCCCTGGTGGACGACCGTGTCAGAGATCCAGCACCTGACAATCGTGAATAAAGTAACAATCCACTTAGTGTCACAAATCTCTTTTTATAAATAAGAAATGTGTTATGAGACTTGCAGTCAGTAAGAGTGGCTTACATTTTTGCTGAATTCCCATCATCGGTGTAAATGACCAAGAAATCATATTTTCCCGCAACAAGAAGAGCAATCACCACTACAGCTGGTGTGACTAAAGAGAAAGAGAATTGAGTGTGCATAGTTTTGTCATGCTTGTGTTGATGTTTGAATTTAAGCACACGTGGTTGTTGTGTTATGTCACATTCAGATCTCTTACCCCATCCTGTGACGCAAATCTTCATCATGTAATGTTTGATTTCAGGAGGGTGGTTCTGTAGATTGAAGTACAAATGTAGACCTTCTATGAAAAACCAGGTAAAAGTGGCCAACATAGTGTAGTGCATAACTGCTGCCATCGCCACACAAACGCCAGAGTTCCCCAGCTTTGCAATGCTCTCATTTGTCAGGAAGGACAAGTTCAGAATGAACATGGCGACGAAGAGGTTGATCAGGATCTTAGTTGCTTGGCTCGCGTTCCCTTTTCTGTGGAGCGAGTTCGATTTTTTGTCAGCAAAAGCCTTTAATACTTTACGTTCAACTTAAAAAAACGGCCCCCATGACTCCTTACCTGATGAGACAATGCATGAAGAGAGCCATTGCCAAGAAAAACATCGACAGGCCACAGCCGATCGATGTGATGTAGGTCAGAGATGTCAAATCTGAAGAGCTTATGTTTCCAGGTGGAGGTGACTGGTTTAGAGGAAGACTTGTTAGATTATGTGTGAAATGATCAAACTGGGATTACTTGTGACGCCGTCATCTTACCAGCAGTATGGCAAAAAATGTTAGATGAGCGCACTGGCAGGTGATGCTGCCATTGGTCTGATTTGTCTGACAGCCGTCTGTGATCCAGATGGCTTCTTTTCCTACAGAAGGCAGAAGACGCTACTGTGCTTAAAAAGAAGGTCTTTCTCACATTAATGGCTGAGGGAGGTGTGACAGAGCAAGTCACACAATGGACTTTTGATTTGCTGTTAAAGGCAGCTTTAAAATTTCAAACGGAATATTTTTACAGTACCTTTGCCATCCCATGAGCTACAAGAAGCAAGGCTCCCATTCTGTATTAGAATAAAAACAGAAAAATCAGTAAACTCATTCTTTCCATAACCAATTCACCTATTAATATAAATCTGTTAGCTGTCATCTCCTTCACCTTGTCCACATTTCTGTAGTGAATGTCTATGGTATGAGAGAGATTGGATATTTCTGTTCCCATTTCAATTCCAATTACCTCATTGTTGAGAAAAGAACTCTTGGGGTCACCCTGTTTAGAGCACAAATACCACATCCTGGGATGAACAATGCAATACATGATCATTGTGTTTCTATTAAAGTTGTCAAAAACATCATTGTTACTTTGGCCGACTTTACTTTTACCTGATGCATTTCTGGAAAAAGTACAACTGCAGCAAATGAACCATTTCTTTTTACCGCCATGATACTGGCCTCTTTAGGGATGTGCACCAATCGAGAGAACCCTGTCCCCAAATCATCCTTACCCTGAGTAAGCTACAAAAAAAATGAAAGAATAAATAAAGAAGCGTATCAGAAATAATATTTATATCTAATATTGTGTGTTACTCTTGCATTATGTCAAACCGCTTACATTCAGATCACCATTTGTTGTAATGCCAAAGTTTATGTTGGTTTGATTTTGGGAGGGGAGTTTAGTGATCAACCCTTTAATATTGCCTATTATAATGGCTGCTGTGCTGGCATCGCCCATGTGTTCCAGGTGTGAAGAGAGATTTTTCATGATATTTCTGTAATGGAAACACGATATGATATGTAATGGAAATGGTTTCTTCCAGAAATGTACAGTCATTGTTACGACTCCTGATAACGTAGCAGTTGATTCCAGAAGTGCGTTTAATTTCAGTGCTGCATTATTGCCATCAACAAGTCAGACACTTACACTGCGTTTTCTAGGCTGCTATCGGTGCCGTCGTTGCTCTCCGGGGGGGGGACAGTAACAGAAGTGTCTGGATCTTTTCCTGGTGGCTTACATGACACACATTGTGCCATTTCATTAGGGCCAACTGTGAGCTTGTAGTCTGTTTCTGCTAAATCTGCAACAGGAACAGAAACATTTCATTTTCACCACCATGCTCTTTTATTAATAAAATTAGATAATAAATGTAATATCTAATAATCAAATGATAAATACCTTTGCAAGCCTGTTCATCATAGGGTGAGCTTGTTCCACAGAGGTTGTTTTGGCTCAATCTAATATTCTTCTTACCTTAAACATATTAAAACATTACATTGTTAAGATGTGTGCCTTGTAAATCACGCTACCACTGCTGTGAAATGTGTGCTGGTATGGAAAGAAAGAGCTGGGGTAGATTTGTGACTTTACCTTCATTCAAGCAGTTGTGAATGTTTAAAAGGAAGTCTGCGACAGAATGAAACGTGTATGAGATGATTGGTTAAAAGAGGAAACGTTCACTGTTCATGGGACTGTTTCAAACTACTATTTGACCAATAGGGGGCAACCTCTCACTGCAATCAGGGCACAGTCTGCGTGAACAGCGTGTACTTGCAATGATGCCAGTAACTACATGATCTTTTGCATGAGTATGTCTTAATTCTACAGTGAAAAACAGGAGTTAATCAGAGAGATGACTGGATTAAGTCAGTGTGACTATGTCCAGACCTAGTCATTTTTTAAGAGTTCACATCGTAAGGGGGTTGTCAGCAATACCTGAAGTCTTGTTGTAGAACTGCGATGGCATACACTCGATGTCTAACTCTGGTACAGTCATCAGTACAATATCTTGCTTGGATAGGGCCTCTTTATTCAGAGTCATCGTGTAGTTATTATGACTGCCACTTATTTTAAAGCTGCAGTTGAAGTCTTCATTGTCGCAACAGTCTAAAAATGCAAACTCACATTCATCAAATGACCAAGAGAATAATAATAATAATAATTTTTATGTATAGAGCACTTTTCTAAAACAAGTTTACAAAGTGCTTCACACAGGAAAAAACATAATTGAATATGAAAAAACTGTAGTTATTTTCTGTGGGCTCCAATCAAACTAATGATTAGGAAATCATACCTGCGTCTCTTTTGTTCCTGTTGACATTGAAACAGAGTTTATTTCCATTGTCGTCACGATAGACAACCTCTGAAATATGATATGAAACCACTGTTTACTTTCATTTTTCTTTGACATTTTCCAGTTCAATTTTCAGACAGTTATCTTTCTACTCTGTTGTCAAGCTTACTTGTTGGAAAATAAAACGAAATATCTGGAATTTTGGCACTGACAAACAGTATATTTTTTTGTTGGCACGTCTCGTTTGTGCCTGTAAAAAACAAAACAAAATGACAAATATAACACATGTGTCCATAGATCAGACATGGTACATTGTGTTGAGAAATACTGATTGGTTTCAAGTTAGCCTTTGTTAAACGCGCTTACCTGAGCTCTCACATGTGCTGTTCTTGAGGAATATCCCAAAGAACAGGATTGCTGTCTCCAACACAAACATCCAGTGATGCTTTCCATCCAGTGCTGACATGATCCTAAGGAGTAAGGGACAACGTGCAGTAGATTATTGGATTATCTGACCATAACCTAGAGATATATCTATTTTTAAGTGCCACCTAACCGTACAGTAGCATACATTAGCAGAGTGAGGTGATCTTCTGCATTGTCACTCTTGTCCACAGTGACTCGCATCCACCTTCCAGTAGTGACGTGTTGCTGAAAGATACAGTATACCGCCACTGTTCTTCCTGTCTGATTTACCTTGCAAATAAAGCATATCCATTTCTCTCGCCACATGTTGTGACCACATTCTCAGCTGGCAGAGATCCTAATTATGGACTGGAGTGAAGTGTACCTGTAGCTCTGAACACAGATGCTGCTGAATCTTCCATCCACATTTAGGCTTTTGTGGGTTTGTTTTTTGCAGACAAACAGACATCTGTTTATTTTAAGTATACCAAACAGCCTGGGTATTCCTTGCCAAGCACATGTCTGTGTAGTTCATCCTCAGTGTCAAGTTAAGATCTGAAGAATATGTAGTTCTTTTACAGTATTCAGGCATTCTCTCATGTTTCTGTATTCACATGACAGGATGGACAAATAGAAAGTAATAAATACAGTATCTGGATTATTTTCAACATACTTGTGTAAGTTGTTCCAACTGTACATAGACTAAATACTTTGGGCATTTGTGCTAAGACCTTTCTCTCCAGAAGGTCTTCTGTTTTTTTCCTGTAAGATGTTACTTTTGAGACAAATCTCTAGTGCTCAGACAAAGGCATCTGGACTTGGTGTAGATTTATTGAAGACGTTTCGCTTCACATCTGAAAGGCTTCTTCAGTTCTTTGAGACAAATTATTTAGAAAAAAACCTGAACGACAGAATTTTCAAGTCCATTGCTGAGCTGAAACTCCTGTGAAAAACAGACTTGTCTATTTGAGCTGAGGATTATAACTGCTGACAAAACATTAAAGGAATAGTTTGACGTTTTGGGAGATACGCTTTTTTCAGTTTCTTGCTGAGAGTTAGATGAGAAGAATGATACCACTCTTATATCTGTATGGTAAATATAAGGCTACAGCCAACAGCCAGTGGGCTTAGCTGAGTCCAAAGACTGGAAGCAGGGGAAAACACCTATCCTGGATCTGTCCAAAGGTCACAGAATTTGCATAGCAGCACCTGCAAACATCATTAATAAGCAAACCATATCTTGTTTTTCCATCATTTCAAACTCATGTAGAGTAGAGAAGCGTTACTACAAAACTTAATTTTAAATTCTAGTCACGGTCCTCAAGTTTCCAAAGAAACCCAATATGCCTGCTGATTTCAAATGTTTAGAAAGACACCTAAAATGCATCCGGTGCATCCAGAAATACAAGGTGATGTCTTGGGTTAAAAAAGCAAAAGCAAAGCAGTGTAAAAAAAAAGTGTCTGTGTCAAAACAGTATCAACCATGAGGTCTGTCTTTACAAACCACTTTAATTACACAGAATATTAGAATATTAGAGTATTTCAATCAACATACTGTAGATTAAGTGTGACCTAGTGTCGAAGTATATAAAATATATATGTGAGGATGCCAAAAGGTGAGGAAAAATGTTCCTCCACAGTCAAAGCTATGGAAAAGTTTTACTCTTTTGTACTCTTGGATTTGATCCTACACTCTACTCCTACATCCTTTATCCTTCTTCATTCTTTTTTTCTATGGTGCGTGTTGTAGTCATAACTTGACCACACAAAGGGGCTACTCACCTGACACGTAATGCAAATTCTGTCTTTTTATTCGTATAGGAAAATGATAAGCTTGTAAAATTGTGTGAATAATTACCGTCACAGCCTGCCGGGGGAGGAAAGTGGACTATATGGTTGTTACCAAAACTGAAAGGCTTCATTCACTGTCTACAGCAACAGTTCATAAATTATCAGGTAAACAACCTTAGTGGACTGACCGCAGGATGAATGAGTTGAAAATCTGAATTTGATGTCTGAACAATGTGTTGATGCTGCCCCCTGGTGAAAACTTGAATGTTAATACTCCCCGTGTTTCCTGATATCATTTAACACAGCTTTAAAAAAAAAAATTACAAGCCTTTTCTTTTGTTTTGATGATCTCTCATTTTGGCCTTTAACACATTTTGTAATAATCTTCTGTAATGACGCCAACATCTGATTGATAAAGACAAATGCAACCCTAAAACGTGAGAGACCTGAACAAATGGCACTGTAGATAAACAACACTGCAACTGACCATAAATTAACGGATGAGAGAGCCTTTAGAGGAACAACTCGAGCTCCTCTGTGGTTGTTAACAGGTTGATAATGTCATTAGAGCCAGCCTGCTAGCCTGCTAAGGCAATTACTGCCCCTCCAGCAGCACTAAACACATTTAAGACCTGATCGCTTTCTGGATAGGCCTGGTTGGATTCATTGATGGAGTTTTTATTGACAGTTTGGAGTTAACTCAACGTATTGAACCATGTGGTCAGTCTGGTGATGTCATTGTTATACCCATTAATGTCTGCGTGTCCATTAGTTTGTTGTTAACTGCGTAATGTGGGCAGGTGAGAAAGCAAACTTCTTTCCCCATTAAACAGTCACTCTCTTGATTGCCTGGTGCTGTGCCGATTGAACAGCCATTAAGTTATTGATGCTTGTAGATTTGTGGATTGCTCTGAGTTCTGCCAGCACTCATCAATGAATAAATCAGTGTTGCCTGGTGTGGGGTCAAAGATAATCAAAGCTGTTTCTTAGCTCTCTCTTTATGGTGTTGTTGTTTTCAGGTGCCATTTTTTGATGGTTTGTTGCACGATGCTGTGGGGATACAGCCATGGGCTCGGTGCCGTATGGCAGATGAATATTTGATGGCCCTTAATGGAGCCTTCGCCCTCATGCCGTAGCTCTGTTTTTCCAACCACGCGCAGCGGAGAACTGTGGTGGAGCTATGTGGTCGGCATCCATTTTGGCGCTTCCCTGGTGAGTTTGGTTGCCTGTCTGGCTGTGCCACAACAACAGCTGTCAGTGATTTCATCATACCAGTTGGGGGGGGGGTAGCTGTAAAGCTTACCAGGCAGACAACTGGTACTGATGCTGAAGCTCCGTGGTAGAACACAATGCACCAGATCTACGCCCCTGCGCGGCTGTCATCCCTCCCTGTGCATGAACTTGCCATCACCAAGGTCAACAGATCACCTGCCATCTATGACAGAGCGACAGCTTCATGTTACACATACGTAAATGGGATCATATACATCTGGATACGTGTGTCAATATTTATGTCCACTGGGTATAAAACATTGTCTGCATCAATCCTGTTAGATCTTAACTTGGGGAGTGATACGACCCCAGCCTGTCGTTTCAATGAGAAAAGTGACAGTGAGGCAGAGCAGCTATGCATTTGCCTGGTGACCTCATCCTCTATACAGAACAATCCATAACTCTCTGACAGAGAGTTACCTCCCACTCATGTTTCACTATTGGCCTGTTAGTGTAATTGGATCTCGCAATCAAAGTGTTTGGGAGCCTTAAGAGTTTCAGATGAAGGGTGTGAAGAAAAGGAGGAGTGGGCTCGGCCTTGTGCTGGAATGTGGGATATCAGAGGTTGTGTGTGTGTGTGTGTGTGTGTGTGTGTGTGTGTGTTCAAGGCACCTGTTTATGCTGTTTTTGCATGTTTGAGCATGTATATACACACACACACACACACACACACAATCACAGCTGCCCCTCACATTACACAGCTATTTCTGACCTGCTTAGTCAGCCAGAGGCATGGAGGGGACCGATGGGTCAACAGCAAACTTTCTCCTTTGGTAAATAACACACACTAATCCTTTTTGTGGTGTCTTTAAATGTTCAGTATCCTACAGTATCAGTGAGTGTCTTTGTTCTCCTCAAAGACTGTGTCTGTCACCCAGCAACCCGCCTTGGGTCGCATGGAGACAAAACACGGAGTAAACACACTTTATGAACTGTGGTGACTCTGAATAGCAAAAAGAAACAAACAAAAAAACAAACACAAAAAACTGGCGGTCAAATTTCTCACATTAATTTTTCATCACTTCTCTTTTACAAGATCACAGGCGGCACCCTATACTGCCCAGTGCTGCGCCTCCCCAGACCTCCACCACCCAAACAAACAAACAAAAACATGGACAGGTGAGCACTGTAACCGTCTGCAGTGGAAAGACTTGACAGAAATGCATTCGTCGCCATCCTAGAATTACAGGTGGCTCGCTCGAGGTCACCTTGGCCAGTGGACGTTTAGGATTTAAGATTTTTACTGCTTTTGGCAGCAGCGCCAAAATGGAGAAAAGATCAACACAAATTGCGGGTTGTAGGACAGTGTCAGTTGTCAGTGATTCCATTACCGTGTCATTGCATCAAACATAAACACACAGTATGGGTGACACCATCTTGCCACACTAGGCACTAGGCAGATGATGCGAAGCTCATCTACCTAGTGCCACATACCTACCCCCATCTCCTCCATCACCCACCCACCAGATTTTCAAGCATACTATGACATCACCAGTCTGCAGCTTGTCCCTGAGGCGTCTCGCCATGACATCAGTGTCTGCACCCAGGCAGGAAGTATCTCTCTCCTTCACATAAACCAATAACTTACCTCTTCTTGCAGGTCAGCGACCCCAGTACAGTAACAATATCCCGGACCTCAGGCGGGCCGGTCAAAGCGGTTAGATGAGGCGCCACTAGAGCAAGGTGACGAGTGAGAATAAGTGAGGAGTGGAGGGAAGAGGAGAGGTGATGGTCACATAATCTCCTTTCAGGTGTGGGGTGTGGAGGCCACACTGAGGTGTGAAGGGCCTTTGAGAGGGCCAGAGTGCCCAAGATTACAAACCTCGGATCCATGTCACAATATAGGCATGAATTAGGAAATGAGTCTCAGAGGAGTGTGAAAAAGTGGGGAATAAAAGTAAGGCAGATGATGATGGGTTGCTGGGAGGTCTGCTGAGAGTGGTGGGGAGGTGAGAAAGACTAACATGTTGACATCTTATTTAGAAATTTGGGAGGGTCCTAAGGTTAACTTTTTGTTCCTTTAAATTTCACCTTTTTGTGACTTGAGATTTAAGTCTATAAAACACCCCCCTCCCTCCCCAGGTAAGTCAGAGGGGTAAATAATGAGAGGAATGATCTCACTGTGGGAAACACCTACAGATCCACTTTCATAATGAACTGACCATTTCATCACACAGTGGTAGAGTTACAAATGTGCAGCAGACGGGATAATTCAAGGCAATGTAATTGAAATGATTTGTTGGGGTGCGGTGCTTCCTCAAAGCCTATATTATGAGCACAATGTGGTTTTTCGCCATCTTTCAAACGGGCCATTTCTTCCAGACTGTTAACAGCGGTAATATTGACTCATTGCAGCCTTATACAGTAAACAAACTTGCACTTTTAAATGAAAGAGGTAGCATATGACTGATGGAAATTGTAATTAGTAGTGACGTAAACTCAAAGAAAAGCAACAATAGCTGAGGTGAAGCAGAGTGAATCTGTGCATTTAGCAGCTCTGGGTCAGTCGATTGGGTAGAAACAAGCTCTGCACAGCAGGCTGACCCTCTAATTATGAAGCATTGAATGTAAAATGACACATTTCCACAGTATGACCGAATTTAAGATTAATCACAAAATGCTGCGTACATTGCGACAGTTCATTTCTGCACATGCATGAAACCTAAAAGTGATGTAGCACTTAACTGATTTGTCCATACACACTTGCCACATAATTGTTGTGAACTTCCACTTCTAATGCTAATATACATAAAATATGTACAATGTGACTTTCCTACTAAGAGCTTCACTTCAAATGCAAGTGAACCATGAGAAATGATCCCAAATTCATTTTACCGGTGTAGTGCCCATTCGGGGAGTGGCCGTTAATGTGCTCGTTCAGAGTGGCCGATTGCTTGACCCCCGGAGGTGCTGCTTGCAGCGTTCTCGAGAGCCTTCACACACTTCTCACTTGGGCAATACAACGGCCAAGTGTGGAGTTGATCAGATGAGCGGTTGTCAAGATAATCACATAGAAAATGACAGAGATTCCTTTCTTTATATACATATATATTAGATTGCTTTTCTTTGCCAACAGTTTTCCAGATTGGGTTGCTATTGCACAAGCTAAATAAAGTCAAAATGTGCTAGTGTTTCCATTATTTGAATTTAACAGAGGTGATAATGGAAAGGAATCCTTCACCCCCCCCTGGGAGTCACTGTAAAGAGGCTTGCCATGACTGCTGTCCTGATGTGGGGGCCATCAATAGAAATCCCAGCTTGACCTTTAAGAGGTCCCTTTGTTGAAGGCGATGTGATCATTCCTGGGCTGTCCTCAGCTGCAGGTGGCCGGGAGCTCCCTGCTGAGTGCTAGAGAATCCCAGAGTCAGCACATTAGCTTGTCAAAAGAAGCAGATGAGGCAACCAGGGAGGGCTGGTGGGAGAGACCCCTGCACCCCCACTGGGTTACTGGCCCCCTGACCGCCGCTGCTTTACAGCTGTAATCATCTAGGATTGTTTTACCAACTAATACAAAATGAAATATATTGTACTGCTTGAATGTACACTATAGTTGCAGGATTTTTTTAGGCATCTGGGATTTACTTTACTTATTGTTGCATATATGTTCTGGCACTTGTCAAAGATCGTTAGCTTTAATTAATGTATTCTCAGACCTATATTTACAGCATCTCTGCATTATGCACACTGCATAGTTTATCTCCACAGGAAAGTCAAATTCATTTTCGAGGGAAAATGTAAAGGAGTTCAGTGAGCAACCCTCAGCGAAGTAACGAGGCAAACAAAACAGTGGTGTGTTTCGAGACTAATTTTTCTGGCCAGTTGGGATGGAAGTAAACAAACATGACCCTCCATCGAGCGGACACAGACAGCGCCAGCAGAGGTAGGGGGTACGAGGACTGAGGTGGGAGTAGAGAGAAAACTAGCACATTTGTCTGTTGTGAGAAATCAATAAACTGCTTTCATGTGAACTTCGCGGGAAGGAGTGACCCAGAAATACTCACAGAGCTTCATTAGTGATTATGCTTGCTTTCTCTTCTGTTTCTTCACCACAGCAGGGAGACTGAAAGCAGACGCCTATAGGCAATGCAGAGAAGGAAGATGTTTTTATTGCAAAGCCTATTGGCACTATATAGTACGTCTCTCTGCCATATGGGACTGCCAACATAAAATATGCATGTAAATCCATATGTTGACTCTTTTGCCATGATTATTTAACGTTACAGCCACAATGACGGATAGATTGAGGCTTTACATTGTCTAATAACAGTGGAGGGGCCCTAAGTTCAGCGTCAATCTCTCTTTTTCCTTGATTATCATTCAGATCAATAAATCATAGCTTCTGACAAGCTGAATCAGGAGACACTGATCCCAAAAGTTACCTCGGCTGAAACTGAACCAAAAGAAAAAAAACTTTGTTGGCCACCTGAATCAAAACACGGAAGAACAAAGCTACTCTAGGGGGTAAATATTGATCGAGAGCCACAGAGAGGTGTGGAGAGTTCAGGTGCATGTGAATATTGATCTGTGCATCCACAGTTTGGTGGGACAGATGTCGGGGTTATGTGGAGGTGAAGGCTGCAGGTTGAAACACACGGCAGCTGTGGAACAATGTTGTCCGAAGGCAACAGGAAGGTTACCTCTCTTGCTGACGCAAGAATACATTTTTTCAAAACAGTCTGGGTTTCATGTTTGCACAGCGTTGACTACACGCAACAAATGCTTTTGTTCTACAGGAGAATTGGCTTTAAAAAAGTTCTATTTTTAAAAAGACTTGAATACCTTGAGGATGTTATTTGTGAAAGATGGATTTTGTTTGATTTGCATTATCTAAATTCCCTCCCACTTGAAAGGGGACCCTTCCCCTCCATTAATAATTGACATCTTATTACTTATCCCCCTCGTCGTGGCAGGCGCTCGCTTTGATGTGAGCCGTGTTCTTTTATCAGCACAGTGCTACGTATTGATCTCTGGGCAGATAGGAGCGCTATCAAAGGGATTCCTCGTGGGGCAGTCAACACCCGGTCAACTCATACTCCCGGAATGCGGTCTAGCACTGGCCCAGCTCACTCTCGCTCTTGCATCTCTTTGCATCCCTCTACTTCTTATTTGGCTCATCCTGTCCGAGCGCCGCTTGTCTGCTCTGAATGTTCACAAAGAATAACAAAACAGTTGAAATGACATCATCTGAAGTGGAAGGACAGGATGTGTTCAGTTCAGTAGGAGTGGACGGGGGTTCCACCAAAGGAACCTGTTAGGTCTCATGTTCTGGCTGAACATTACAGAGGATGATGATCTCATTCATAAAGCTCATTACGGTTCACTGGAGATGCTTATCACCCGCTGAGTAACAACAACAGTGTATCAACAGTGTAAATTAGAGTAGGTTGCTCCATTAGAAAAATATGGTATTTCTCTTGTTAATTGAAAACAATGCCAAAATAATATTGCATTAGGGTGCACTCTGATTGGCTTGGCATAATACCACAACAACATACCCAAACAAAAACCAGAACACAAAGCCTATTAGTCACACGTGAGCAATGGCGAAAGTGTTCAAGAGTGTTGTGATAATGATAAGCACCTTCCAGCTGCACGTGAGATGGATTATAATTTCAGGAGATTTATATAATCCATCCATACTGGCAAACACAGAACTCCTTTGTTTCTTCTATCCAACGCTCGCCCATCTTAATACATTTCATATGTTTAAGTTCCATATGCAGCTGCTGCTTTATCGGCCAGGCATTGATTGTTATTCGACACTCTCAGACCAATTGTCTAAAGCACTTACAATAAAACACAGAGCACAGTCATAATGATCATATCCTATTTAACCTAACAGAAGAATACATAGTCCATTTTCACTGGTGAACACTTAGAGACCATTAGCAGTACGCAGTGTAAAAAGCCAAGCGTCTTTCCATCATCAATATCCCATAAGTGGGCCGCTGCATGTGCGCCGAGGGCCTGGCCTGCTGAAATTCTCCCAGGCTGCCAGTGCTGCTGTTGTTGACGACTTGTCCGGCCTGACTGACAGCACTTTTGTTTTCCGCGGATTAGGCAATCTGACTTCATCACGGTCCTTGAGGGGGTTCACGTAACGCTGCCTGGAGGTCACTACACCCATGTGACCCCCCTCCTGTCTACTTGCTGCCCCGATGACAGGCCGTCCGCCCTCCAGACCGAGACTAGACTGTCGATGTCGTGACCCCACCCAGCTCAAACACACACACACAGGTACACACACACACACACACACACACACAGGTACACACACACACACAGATGCATACATGCGCAAACTTGACACACTCTCAGACCAGAGTGTAAATTATTAATGGAATATACATTAAGGAGCATTCACAGGCTGATACATGATGTTTCCCCACAGCTAATATTTCAGCAGACTGTGTATCAGATCAGGATTGAATGATTGATTTTCTATCAGGCTGCTTTTCTCGAATAAATAATTCAGGGTCATAGCTGGTGACACCTTCAGCATATTCCGTTACATGCTATTCATCACGAGGTCCAGTTTGATTTTTGAAAATATTATTCCAAATGGTAGAAATGAATAAAAACAAGGTTTGAATCGATTGAAAGAGGGTTCTATCTTGCCTAACGCATGCCTCCTAATCTCTTGTCAAAGTACTGTACTTAGGTACGATCTGTGTATACATACGTTTCTTTGAGCATGCTTTGGGCAGCTTGAGGGGTACGTGTACGTGCCTGTCGATTACTTTCTCTCTTGGCTTCCCGTCTGTGATGAGAAATGAGAGACGGCAGTATCTGAGGTCAGACACTGATTACTTGTCCCCACATGGGGTCAAATGACTTTTAAATGTTTTGTTTACACTTCTACAACCACGACTAGGCTCTGAACCAAGTATAGTGAAGCCTAAAGATTGCATAAAAGATGTACACGTTTTCTCATTTACGTGTCTTACAATGTCACAAGGTGGGAAAACGTGGGAAAAATATTTTACCCAAAATATTCACAAAAGACATCTCACCAAATACCTAAAATAACAACGTACAGTAATAGCAAATCTGTTAATTGTGGTAATTACTTTATAGTTTCAGTCTATGTATATGTCTTTGTTTTCAATGCTGAGCCTACAGGTTATGTTGGGTTTACAATAATTGATGTGTACTATCTTAATTTTCACTCCCAGATTCATTAAGGGTAGAAAAGAGTCCTGAAGGACTAGATTTAAGTGTTGATTCACAGCTTGAAGAAAGAGGATATTGCAGTGTTTGTTTAATAGTTCCTGAATTTTTCAGGGGCATCTCCAGTTTCAGCTGGCTAGAGTCCTGGAACTGGACGAACAAGTGCTGGATAATCATACGCACCAGTGTTAAGTACAAATTGCACAGACCGGCTCTTGAAAGGGCTTGCTGAAGCACATCAGATACAGTAACTCTCCAGCTGGCTGCTAACTCGCACTGACAGCCTTTTACTTGTGAAAATGCAAGCAAATTAACAACACGTGAAAGACAAGTGAACACACACACACACTCGTGCAGCCAAATCAAAAGAAGCACTTGACACAGATTTCTTATCATGAAGCTGCCTCCATTGCCCGATAAGTGAAGAGCATGACTCAGTGTATTCTGTTTCACCCGTGTGACAATAACAAGGGCAGGTGGCCTGAGCAGACCAAAGTCATATTTGATGTCCAACATCAGGCTACTTACACCTGAGGAGTGTGACATCACGATGACTCTAAGCTGATAACCCGGCAACAAACCAGCAGTTGTTGTGAGGATAAAGGATTTAGCCTCCGTTTGCTTTTGCTGCTCTTTGAACCAGAAAACGCTGCAAAGAAAAGGATCACACATGAAAGGACCAACTTTCTGAGAAAGTACAGAATTGGGGCGCTGCCTCTCATCAAAGAGGTTGAGTCACTTCAAGAGCAGAGACCTCTTTCCGAAGGGGGGGGGCTTATATGTTGCTGTTATTTGTCTTTGCAGGTGACGGTTCCTGTGTGTGTGTGTGTTGGTGTGAGATTTTTCTTTTCTATCTGTATGTTGACCGTGTCTGTGTCTGGCATATCAGGTAAGGGCTCTGTCTCCTTCCTACATTGTTGGCGGATAATGAGGTGTGATTAAATATGAATGCTAAGTGTTTGGTGGCTGGAGCCCAAAGCTGAAAGCGGATCCAGTCGGGCCCACAGGCAGCATAATTAGTAGCTGATGATGGATGCCATTAATGGTGCTTTTCCACACACACTGCTTGCAGGCCTCTAAGCTGGACCTCCATGCAGCAGCAGGCCCGCCTTTGAGCCATCCACAGTTAATTACGTCGCTAATAAATAGATTCGGATACAGATGCGGTGGTTCTGTACTGTTGTAATCAGCTTAATTTAAATTGTTTAATGATCAGCTGTGATTAAATATTATGCCATTTGTTACATTTATTTGATATCTTTTTTATTGTTACCTCTGGGGCTATCATGTTGAAAGCATGATGAAAATCCTGTAGAAAACATTATCAGCATTTCAAAGTGTTGAAGGACCAGTGTGACGCCTTTAATGGTGGAGAAAAGCCTTTTGTGCACGCTTGATGGGCTGTGTTGGGTTTTGAGGGCTCTTTGGATTGTCATAACCCTGGTGTGAGATTGACTCATTCATGGTGAGCAGTCTCCAAGTCCTCATCCGTCGGCTTCTCTGCTGCGTGGCTGTGGACACCGCTGTGCTGCATCACTACAGAGAGAGACAGAGAGACAGAGCCATGTCCACAGCTGTTAGGACATGCCTGCTTTGAGGAGCCGTGGCTTTAATGTGTGGAGCAGATTAACCGGGGTGCCTTTGTGAAGGCTGGATAGCTGGTCAGCTCTCCCACACAGTTATCCAGTCTTATCTACTGTGTGCATGTTTCTGCATGAGTGTTGCTGCTGTTGCCACACATACACCATCATGTTCTGCAAAGAGCGACCAGACCACTTGACGCTAGTCAGTCTCATTAGGTGAAGCCTAGAGTTTTCGAGACGACTCCTGCCTACTAGTAGCTGACGGTCCAAATATTGGAGAAACCCACTCTTCTGCCTTTCAATTGATTCTTCTCGCTGAAATGAAAGCATCACCTGCAGTCTGTGAATTGTTGGACTTTAGTGTCTCTCAGCTATCATATAAACTACAGTGTGTCATGCAGGGCTATGCTACGTTGCCTGAAGTGAAGATCAAATGGTGGTTGGTTGAACAAAGGGTCAGCGCATGTAGAGCAGTTACACATGCCACGATAGTTTCAAGTCTCACTTTTCCTCTTTTCCCACTCATGGAGAAGAAACGAAACAAACATGTCTGATTGCGCGCTGACATGGCGACTGTTGTTCTGTGGTTAGCATCATACAGTCATCTCAAGGGTGAGCTGACATGATTTCAAAGGTTAAACAGTCAATAAAATAGGAAGAAATAACAAAATTCGTTATATTGGTTGTTCACAAATTGAAGGCCAAAAGACAAACTATGGCTTATACTACACAATTTTATTTTAGCGTTAAAGGATAAGGCTGGAAATATTCTATATTTATATACTATAAAAACCAACACACTTTACAGCTTCCAAACCTTATCTGTGGCACTAAGCCCCAATCTCATTTAATGAAGATGTACATCTTTTAAAAAAAGTCAGAAAGGTAGACTCTATTTTTTTTAAGGCAAAATAATTCAGCAGCTGGGCACTGCAGTTTTTATCAAACATGACTCAAACAGGAAGAAATAGCACATTTGTTGGGGACTAGTTTCACCCACGTACTTGTTGCGAACAGTGTATGTGGGGACTGACTTAAAATAAAAATATATAGTTAGTTTTGGTCTTTTTGTGGGATTTGCTGGCATAAAAATACAGAATATTGCCAGAGAAAGTCATCATCTAGACTACTGGAATTTGGATATTTTCACACCAAACACTTTGGCTACCTCTTTATACGTCTGTATTTCTCTCGAGAATGGGTTTTGTTAAGTGTAGGATGATCCTCCACAATAACAAAGACCTTTGTGTCTGAGTCACTTTGAGAGTGTGAGGGTTGGCCAGTAGACTACAGCCAGACAGGGATGTATGATTACCAGACAGCCCTTACAAAGGTGGCTGTTTGTGTCGGCGCTCTCAGTTACGGCGGTCAGATCGGGTATCACTGCTTCATAACTAGCTTCACCTTCACAATTTCTAAAAGAGGCTGAGTTCAAGAACAAAATTACGCCACTCCAACTCTCCACACCTGCTATATTATTCAATCAGTCCTCGCCCAAGAGTACCTATTAGGGGTTGTAGACCAACAGAAAAATGAACACACTTTCACCATTTGTCTTCTGAATGTTGTGTTACCCAGCACAACAGATAGAAATCAGAAAAACACAAATACGTAGATGGGGTGAGTGCACATTTTAACCCTCGTGTAAAGGGACTATATTTCCACATCTGGGTGTTGCTAGTGTTTGCGGTATGCATTGTTTATCATTTAAAAGACTAAAGGCAAAAGTCAGATGTTGCATACATTTGTGCATGTCATTTAACTTTAAACAAAACAATATACTGTATGACTTTGAGGACGATAATAATCTATTCCCCCAGGAGGTTTATACAGATGGATGTGTGCGTGTGAATATCTAACCTTACAACTTCTGATGCTGTCAAATTCTTTAGTCCTGATCTGACTTTGCTGATAATGAAGCCTGTCAAATGTTCGCAAAAATACTAGCTGAATTCCAGCAACATGAAGGACAGAAATCCAAAAGCCCTCTGTGTCTTTAGGGCTTTGTTTAGCTGAAGCTGACACGAGGAGTGCCAGAGAGGGCAGGGAAGCAAGCCCCCCTTTAGTGATCAGGTCACTGCTCCAGTATGATCTCTGTCATTGGGTCAGTGTGCCGCACATGTCTCATCTAACTGGCTCGCAGTCAGGATGTAGTTGCCATGGAACATGTCCAGTTGGAGCAAATGAAATCCCTCCTTTCTAGTTTCCAGGCAGGATTCACATGCTTGGTGGGAGACAGGCAGTGTGTGTGCGTGTGCGTGTGTGTGTGTGTGTGTGTGTGTGTGTGTGTGTGTGTGTGTGTGTGTGTGTGTGACAGAGGCGTGTGCACGTGGCTATAGAGAATGAGATCTCAAAAGGGAGAATGGGCTTTTGAGGTTACAGAGGTAGTAGTGCATGTGATTGTGCAGCCATGTGTGTTTGTGCGTGCACGGGTATGTGCGCGCATGCTTCTCCTGCATGCATCACTCTTCAGAACCAGCTTTCTGATGTAACATGAACTTCTTCCTCCCAGGGATCTCAGGCGACCATTGGAGTTTATTTATGAACACTTGCTTTCCACAATGCAAACACACATCAGTGTTAATAGCATTTAGAGCTCAAGAGAGGGAAAGAGACCTTAACAGATAATTGACAGGCAGCATATTCTGTTAATGAATCCTCATTTTCAGTGAGAGTTTCGTCTGGATAAGGTGTGCACTTGAGACGTGTCTTTCATCAGGCCATAAAGCCATAATCCACATACTGATAGACATGGCTCAATTAGTTAAATCAACAGTGTCTTGAATTTATAATTTATGCTCCTAGGTAGTCGTAAGAGCTGCAGTGAATTTATCCATATTCATTATTTATGTTCTAGAGGCCCTTCTATGTGTCCCACTGAGAGCTGCCTCATGGCCTCAATGATTTCTGCAGCTACTCTCAAATACATCACAGACTAATGCATGCTAATGGATAACTTAGGTTTGTTGTCTTAAGATATACGTGCTGCCATCAATAAACTATACATAGGTTTTTAATTAATATTTAATTTCAGGACTTTTGAATAATAAACCAGTCAAACGCTTAGTAACAAATTGCCATGAAAAGGTTGTCTGATTCATTATTTGATATATTAATTGCTTGCACTGGGACACTTAAATGTGCAAACTGTTCCTATGGCAATGACCTGATTTTCTCTATAGTAATTACATGTGTTTTCTTGACAGTCTCTTAAACAGGGGAGGGGGAGTCTCCTTTGTTTGGCTGGAACACAAAAGGAAGCCACAACTAATGCCCCCACATCTTTGCACCTTCTGTTGTTTACGGTGGTCACTCATGCAATAAGTGATCAAGTTTCCAATATCACAGTGAGTGAGGAAGCCTATCCCCTCTTCCACAGCGCATCTACCATCCACCACCTGAGGCCACAGGTGGGCCAATGTACAAACCTAGAGGCCCATCCAATTCAGCCAGGACAGATGAGGCAGGGAGCCGTGACTTCTCACACAGCTCACTGGTGGAACATGAACACAGCTGAGGGACAGGGAGCGAGAAAGAGGAGTTAGGGGCAGGGTGATGCTCTGTGAGAGAATGCAGCGGGTCGGCCTCAGCTCCAGCTGTCTGAGGGTTTATTGATTGGTGATAGCCCTGAGGGGAAGGGGCAGATCACCAGCCGCTGCCCTGCCCTCCATTAGAAGAGGCCTACTAGAATCAGCGTGAACATGGTTAACTGTGAATATGGGCTGAATGTAAACCACCTAGAAAATAAAATGAATGTAAACAACATTTTGTGTATTTGTGATGTTAGCTGTATGTTTCCAACTTTCAGCAGGACTGCCAGGCTGTTTATCCCTATTTCTAGATGCCACAGCACTTGATATACTTGGTTTTGCAATGTCTCTATAAGACAATCTCTATACTATAAACATAGTATTGGGAGGAGAGGTATAGAGCCACTACAGCAGGGGCATGGATGATTCCCTGCAGGGGGGTTAAAAATGTGATTCATGATGTTGGGAAAATACTTTGCCAATAATATCATGCTGACCTGAATAATCTTGTTTCCTTCAATAATATTCCACTTGGCTCTAATTTCTATTAGTTGCTTCTCGAATATTGCTAATAACTGATAAATCTAATCAGTTTATGTGGGGTGGTGGGGCGTGAACTTTTCTGGCTTCCGAAGGGGCGCCTGAGTTTGAGAACGACTGTTCTAGAGTAACAATCACTTTCTCTTTTTTCTGCGATGGCATGACATAAAACCTGTCACGATGACCTAACTTATGGTGTCAAGGCTGATCTATGTCAAACCCCTGTTTGGCTTTTTTTTTTTGTGACACAAACAACCTACACACATAGTTCGCTGCTTAGACTGATGAAGATCTGGGCCACTTCAAGTGGGATCTAGGTCATTGCCACTGAGAATATTCTCAGTGAACAGAACATACTAGGGTGTTCAAAAATGTTTAAAATCTGGCAGTTAGATTTCAAATATAAAATGGCAATGTTGTAATAAAATGGGAAGACAGATAGATAGATAGATAGATAGATAGATAGATAGATGTATGCACTGAATACACACTGTATATTGTTATAAAACAATATAAGCTGTAGTCAAACATACACGTTTTGATTCATTATTATTATTTAAACTAAGGTCAACTTTAAATGCAATATAAATATGGAGGGTGATTGAGGTCGCCTTTGAACAGTTGCAGCCTTGTGTGCACCTCTATGTTTTCTCTTTAAAGTCGCTGTGCATGTAAAGGTTCCTGCTCACAGCAGTTCAGAGGTTTCCAACCAGATGATCGCGACAGGTAGAGCGAAAGCGGTCTCGTGCTACGGGGAATTTCCCGTCCACGTGTCTGAGCCGTGGATCCGAATGCGCGGTGGGGAAGGCGGGACAAAAACAAAGTCGACGATTGGTCACAGCGTCCGGATGCAAATCGGCCTTAAAGGGACAGGCGCCGCGTGCGCCGAGCGGCACACAGTCGGACGACACAAACACCGGCGTCTTTAACAAGAGTTTATTTACTAACTTTCAGCGCCACGCCCGGTCAGGCGGAGTCAGTTCGGAGCTGACGTCGGCGAAATGAAATCGGCTTGTTGCAGTTTTCCTCGCAGAATGGAAGTAGCCTTCGAGGTGGACTAAACTCGCTTGACTTGCCAGGATATTGAAGTCGTTGTCCTTTTTTTTTTTTTTTTTTTTACATTTTTTTTTTTCCCCCCCTTCCGTCTTTTTAGTCTGAGCCAGCGTTACAACGAAGGCCATCCCCGTGGTAAGTTCCGTAAACTCAACATTTAAATGCCCTTTGTCGCGTTTGATGCTGTTGTTGTGTTGCACTTTGCAGCTTGTCGGCTTTCGCGCTCGGCGACATCCGCGTCCTGGAGGAGGAGAAGCGACAAGCAGCGTGTGTCTGTCGCTTCAGCAGCCGCGGCAGGTTTGTTTCGCGCGCATTACTGTGCCTCTGCGTCGACTGAGTCCAAATATGACGGTGTTTGGTGTCACCCTGCCTGCCATTCATCCAGCGGCCGCTCGGATTGTACCGGCATTCCCGGTTTGTGGCGCTGAGTCGGTGAATGGACTTCAGACCGCCGCGTCCCGGTCGCGTTTCAGCCGTTTTCTCCATAGATTAAAAGTAACTCGCTCGTTTAAACGTGTAATTGCGTATTTGCACGCGCGTCTACTGGAGACAATAAAAACAAATAAAAAAATAAAAATAAAAGTAGAAATGTGTTTGTTTTTTGTTTGTTTGTTTGTTTGTTTTTTTTTTATTTAAACTTTATTTTACAGCACTAAACAGTCCTGTCTGGCATTCGTGTACACGTGGTTCACCTGTGGATTATTAACTCGATTTTTGGAAAAAATAAAATAAAATAAATAAAAATGCTCGCGAGACTCTGGCACCGCTTTGAGGAGGTCACGTGTCGTTTTTAGGCCCAGATGTGCGTGATGTTTTATAAAGTGGCGTTTCGCGAGGCTCCTGATGCCATTGGATTGAAACTGTGTCAACAACAGGGCTGCCGCACCACCCGGCCCACCTCTCCCTCCCTCCCTGTTGTTAGGGTTTCTCTGCCCCCAGCAGGTGGAGCCACTGTCTGACAGCCGCCCGGCTCACTCCCAGGACAGTAGGGCAGCACAGACACAGAACAACCCTGGGTGTGTGGGAGCTGAGCCTGTGTTTTTGTTTTCTCTCTCTCTCTCTCTCTCTTTTTTTTTTTTTTTTTTTTAAGCCTTCCATGTTCTTACTCATTGTTTGTCAAAGCAAAGCATTAAGTGGTTTTACACACAGGGTTTATTGTGAATGCACAGCCGTGTATGGTGAGGTCTGGGCACGCTACAGACAGGCCACTCTGCTTATGTTGGGTGAAGAAATGAAAACTCCTTCTCAGGCTGCTGGCAAGCTGACAGACCAGGGTAGGGAGAGTGGTTTGGGATTTTCCTCAAAGGCTGTCATTACCCCTGGTGCTGTGGACCCTAATTTTGAAGTGTGGTAGTAGTCTAACCCTGTATTACAACTCGATGGTGACTTGGGGGTTAGCTGGTGAGGCAACTTGAATTTCACCCGTATTTTGATAACTCTTTGACCCACTATGCAATCCAGGGTTGGAGTGCAGTGCATAGCGATTCCCAAGAGCTCCTGGAGATTCTTGCCACACTGCGGTGGAGATGCTTTAATAATTTAAAATAACGCACTTTTTTTTTGCTTGTCATCAGGTTTACATAGGGTGTAACTTTCAAATATTTACACGTGCACTGATACCTGCAACTGTTTGCTGTAAAAGTACCCGATATTAGCATTATAAGTTAGTAGTAATAATAGTATAGTTATCCTGTCCACAGGGCTGCAGAGCACCGACAGGAGATTCTCTTTTAACCTAGTCAGCTGAACTCCCATTTATGTAAATGTAGCTCAACCGAATCTCCTGACCGCAGTGAATTGTGTGGTTTCATCACTGAGATGAACAGAGCCATTTGTCTAAATAAGCAGTGAGCTCTTTGCCACAAATGACGGCAGACCATTTACTCATTTTCTCTTCCCAGTGCGGTTTTATTGATTTGAGGGCACTCTTTCTAAACCAGGCAGACAGGTTGTCTATAATGATAATGACTGCTTTGGAGGAATGAATGTATAATGAATGTGTCTGAGATCATCTCAGCAGGCCTAATGCAGACTTGTCCAAGGTACTTCCATCATTAGTGAAGGGAACTGTGGGAAGCCTTTGATTCATTTACTCACTGGAAGACAAATGTTGTATATTTAGCTTCCGCAGTAACCTTTCTCTCTCTGTCCTGCCACCTTTTTAAGGCTGCTCTTCTTTTAGAGCCCCCGTATGGACGATGAGGAGGACGATGTGTTTGAGCCAGACCCCCTCTGCTGGCGCACCACGTTCCGGGAGGTAAAGTGTGAAGACCGGGGCACACAGACACCTGGCCCTGCCCTGGCACAGCACAACGGCATGCTGCCCTGTGGAGTCGCAGAGGAGCCCAGACCACTCTTCTACGGTGAGGCCGATGGCATACCGTATTTCAAAAGAGAAAAAGGAACATTGCCTTGTGCATGATAGTCAGAGTCATAAAACTGAAGCAGGAAACTATAGTGTGAAACCTACTGGGAGAAATGGGTTACAGTGTTGCCACACTGATCTCACCCCTGGCGCCTGATAGTCGTGATCACAGTAGCTTTTATGGTCTGTATGGAGTGTACCCAGCTGCTTTGCTATTCAAAAGGCGCCAGACTGGCATTGTGACTGAAAGGACGTGACAGAAGGGCTCACCTGCGTAAGCAGCAACTATACATAGAACTGATTATCTGTGACAGCAGATGTTACATTGGAGCCATAAACAACTAATCATTCCAAATAACTCTATGACAACTGACTGACATCAAATCTGTGTCACTGCGTAGTTTGTTGTGTGACTTGTGAAACTCTCGCAGTGTTTGATTAAAAAGAAACTGCTGGGAAAGTTGTGGTTAAAGTGAAGCGTTCTGACTGGTCGAAGGCATGTTTAGCAGTATTTGGTTGCTCTTTGTACCTGTTGCACCATCAGACATAATAGACACAGTTAAGAAAAAAAAAACCACGCTGTCATGTGTCATTTCTGTACTTACATTTTTATACTCAACACTTGAGTTGTTGACAAAATAATAAGTCTCAGCCTTGACACTCAACAGGCAACGCAGGTTTTCGATTGCACTTCCCAGCACACTTTGAGCTTGTTGGCGATCAGGAAGTGAGGCTACAAGAAAGCGAAGAGGAGCATAACGGGATGCAGCTACCCCGGCAGCAACCTCTGGCCCGCAGTGTGGAGGCCTGCATTGGCCAGAAACTCCAGCTGATAGGAGACCAGTTTCAACGGGACCACCTTCAACTGGTGAGGAGAAAATATGCATCCTGCTTACTGCACAAACTCAAGGCAGACACCGTGACCTCTATTGTGATGACAGTGCAAGTGACCATTAATATCCCAAGCAGTAACAGAAGCTTGCCTTCATGAAGTGTTGCGTACCGGCAGTCTCAATGTAGAAGTGTTATACATAGTCCTGACAGTTTCCATATTTGTTACCTGTGACTGCCACTAGGCAAACAAATCTCTTTCCCGTTATTTGGATAGCCTCTAGATAGGACACTCGAATAAAAGGCAATAAAGCCAAGAGGATACACTATCATATGAATCAGTCTCTGACGGTCCCTTTAATGTTATACTGATAACCACATGAGGAAATACACCTCTTGGGTCTTTTGTAACATAGCAGTAGTAAAGAAAGTTCACACTGTATTATTTTTTTATGCAGGAGGAAATTTAATTTGTTAGCCACTTTAGCAACAAAATACTTCACTTACTGAACAAATTTAAAGGTGAAGGAGAGACTTTTGCTTATTTTTATAATGCTTCTGGACCCAGTGTGGCTCCTTGGATTACCAGCAGCTATAAGTTCAGGTAAATGTGTTTTTGTTTAGTGTGGACTGGAAACTGCTGAGTCTTACATGTCCACTGAAACCTAATGTTAATTATGGCTCATTGGCTTTTATTTTTGAAATACAGCGTGCCTGGCTGTCGACTGAACATGACTCCACCGCCATCAAACTAGACGTTGTTGTGTTTTGTATGTGTCAAATTAGAGTTGTTGGGAGTTTTAAGTAAAATCACAAAGGGCAGTCCACACATTAACAACGGCCTCCACACACTTTTGTTTTATTAGGGCCCGAGCAGGAACTGCAAGGACCCTATTGTTTTTGCTCGGATTATTATTATTATTATTATTATTATTATTATTATTTTTCTTTTTATTGTAGCACTTTGGCGGCAAAAAA